>JAIUZE010029450.1:0-15701 GCA_022085475.1 Heliosperma pusillum | reverse complement strand
TGTCGTTTCAATCATCCTCGGGTTTTGTGTAGAAACTAGTAGACTATCGCTCAAAGTGATCCCCCTTCCCATAGGAATAAAGCCTCTCTTAGAGTCTTTCATGTTGAACCGATCAAGAATCTTATCAATATAAGTCTCTTGACTTAATGCTAGTATCCTTTTAGATCTATCCCTATAGATCCAGATACCTAAGATGCGCTGGGCCTCTCCTAAGTCTTTCATTTGGAAATGTATTCCTAGCACTCCTTTACAGAAGTGAGCATTGGAATATCATTCCCAATGAGTAGTATGTCATCTACATACAAGACTAGAAAAGTTACTTTACTCCCACTAAACTTCATGTATAAACACGGTTCCTCGACACTTCGAGTGAAACCATTTTGTTTCATTACATGATCGAAACGATGATTCCAACTCCTGGATGCTTGCTTAAGACCATAGATGGATCTCTTAAGTTTGCATACCTTTTTAGGGTTTGATGGATCCACAAAACCTTCAGGTTGTGTCATGTACACTTCCTCTTCTAGAATCCCATTCAAGAAGGCGGTTTTGACATCCATTTGCCAAATCTCATAATTATGAAATGCGGCAAACGCTAAGATAATCCTTATGGATCGAAGCATGGCGACTGGGGCGAAGGTTTCGTCATAGTGAAGACCATGAACTTGGGTGAAACCTTTTGCCACCAATATAGCTTTATAAACATCATTATGTTTGTCTATGCCACTTTTGATCTGATAGATCCACTTACACTGAAGAGGTCGTACCTCCTTAGCGTAAATCACCAAGTCCCATCTTGATTGGCGTTACATAGAATCCATTTCGGATGCATGCTCCTAGCCATAGCTTTGAGTCGGGACTAGAAATGGCTGCTTTGTAGGTAGTAGGTTCGTTACTTTCAAAAAGTAACACATTATAGTCATCACCTTCCTCTATAATACCAAGGTATCTATAAGGTGGATGACTAATTCTGCTTGACCTCCTAGGTTCCGAAGGAATAATGACTGTACCAGACGAAGAGGGAACGTTTTCCTCTACGTCCTTTTCGGTTTGTGGCTCTTGGACTTCATCAAGTTCAAATTTTCTCCCACTCTGTCTTTTAGAAATAAAATCCTTTTCTAAAAAGACTGCATCACGAGACACAAACACTTTGTCCTCGTGTTTATTGTAGAAGTAATAAGCACGTGATTCCTTTGGATATCCTACAAAAGACATTTGTCAGATTTGGGTGCGAGTTTATCGTCAGACTTATTCTTAACAAAAGCCTCGCATCCCCAAATTCTCATAAATGACAAATAAGGAACTTTTCCTGTCCATATCTAATATGGAGTCTTGTTTGCCGCTTTAGTCGGGCTTCGATTTAGTGAAAATATTGCAGATAAGATAGCAAAACCCCAAAAATAATCATGAAGCTCAGTTAGACTCATCATAGATCGAACCATATCTAATAAAGTTCGATTTCTCCTTTCGGATACACCGTTTAATTGAGGTGTTCCAGGAGGAGTCCATGGTGATACTATACCACAATCTTTCAGGTGTGAATCAAATTCATGGTTCAAGTATTCACCACCACGATCGGATCGTAGGGTTTTAATCTTTTTATTCAATTGGTTTTCTACTTCATTTTGAAATTCTTTGAACTTTTCAAAAGCATAACTTTTATGCCTCATCAAGTAGACATATCCATATCTACTCAAGTCGTCGGTAAAAGTAATGAAGTAGTGATAACCACCTCTAGCTCGGTAGTCTTGGCCGCAGACAATCCGTGTGATTAAGTCCTATACTTACAAAAAACCTTGCCCCCCCTTTTTCGGTCCCTTTCCCGTAAAGGAAGCCCGAGTCATCTTGCCTAGAAGACAAGATTCGCATACGCCATAAGAGTCGTAATCCGAAATGGTTTGAGTACTGGAAAACAAGTCTCTTATGCGTCGTTGTTTATGTTGCCCTAAACGACACAATGCCAAAGGTATGAATTGATTAGGTTCACCTGTTTTGAGCTTCTTGTTTTCTACATGATAGACCTCTTTTGAAATATAAGACACATAAATTACTCCAATAGGACAATGGCCTCGCCATAAACCAGTTCATTAAAAGCAAAAGTTACAACATTGTCTTAATACAACAAATGAAAATCCTTCCATGTATAACACGGAAATGGAGATAATGTTCTTGGTAAGAGTTGGTACATAATAGCAATTATTTAAATACAACTCTAAACCATTAGGCAAAAGAAGAACGTAGGTGCCCACGGAAACTGCGGCTACCTTAGCTCCATTTCCCATGCGTAGGTCCACGTCACCCTTGGCTAGTGCTTGCACGTCCCTCAGCCCCTGTACATGATTACAAAGGGGAGAACCACAACCGGTATCAAATACCCAAGAAGAGGTACTAGCAAAGTTAATATCTATCATATAGAGTGATGAAAGAATTTTACCTGACGTTGTCACACAACCGTCTTTCTTGTCTTTCAAGTACTTGGGGCAATTGCGTTTCCAATGCCCTTTGCCTTTACAATAATAGCAATCCGCCTCCGCGTGTTTGTTGACCTTGGGCTTGGCCTTGTAAAAGACCTTGCCCTTTCCCTTGCCGGATTTCTTGAAAAGAGTCTTACCCTTTCCCTTGTCCTTCCTTACCCCAAGGTTCATGTTCTTCATTTTCATGGTAAGAACATCCTTGGGTTCACTCCCCCTAGCCTCCATGTCCCTCTCAGCTTGGGTGAGGAGTGCATGGAGTTCATGGAAACTCTTGTCCATGCCATTCATGTTATAGTTCACCCTAAATTGGGTGAACTTAGGTGAGAGTGAATGAAGGATCTTACCCACCACCAATTTCTTCGGAATTTTGCACCCTAGACGCTCTAAGGTGTCCGCGTGCTCAACCATTTTGAGCACGTGTGGGCCAACTTTTTGGCCCCTTTGAAGCTTAGTGTCAAAGAAGTTCGTAGCCGCCTCATATTGAAGAATTTGAGGGGCTTGCGAAAACATTGACGTGATCCTCGTGAATATCGCATATGCATCGAGTGATATCAATTGGAGTTTGAGTTTGGGTGAGATTGACCAAATCAAGACATTCTTGACGTCATTAGCAACCTTCAAATAAAGGTCATATTCGGCCCGAACCACCGCGGACGATCTAGGCGCGGGTTCGGCGGGAGGCTCTTCGACCAAGTAGCGAAGCACGTTATCGGATAACGCGGCGCTCTTGATCGTTGATTCCCATTCAACGAAGTTACTTCCGTCATCCTTAAGGACACACTTGTCCATGACGGACCTCAACCATGAGTCTCTACCCAAGGTTGCAAAGTTTGATGATGTTGACATTATGCGAATATGGTAACTACAACAAAAAGAAATATATAAACATTCATTGTTAATTTACTTGAAAAACTTTTTAACAAGTTAAGCATTCATATAATGACCTCTCACTAAATTATATAAATGATTCCAAGACCCATTTTTATTTAAAAATAGTCATCGCATGCTATCTTTATTTAGAAATGGTAAGTCGTTATTTGACTAATTCTACCCTTAGAACTCTTGGTTGACGGATTTCAACTAAATCCATCTCCTAGTCCCAAGATAACGCTTATCTCGTTGAGTCCAATTCAATTTTAGCTTGTGATCGTATCACCCTACTTACCCGAGGTAAAAAGGGACCCACGAGCGTGTTAGCCCTAATGAACACGGGATTCATAGGTGTTATTAATTGGTAAGGCTAATCTCAATTTTTAAATATGTGAGAGATCTTGTCAATTTAGTTATTAATTCCCTATAAGTGAACTAAGTCGGTGAATTGTGAATAACGTTGAATTGACAATAACGGTAAATTAAATGCATGTGTGATGATTTTGGCATGAGCGGAAATAAAGCAAGCAACCAAGCAACAATAAAATCCTAGTATGGCCACCTAGCTAATCAAAATTAACTAGATAGTTACAATTCGGAAACCAACTCCTTGGTCCCTTGCCTCTTCACTTGGAACACCTTCCAAAATGGCACCGTCTTGAGGGAGTCACCGGTCTTCATAAAATAATTACAAATATACAAATATATAAATTCCTATTATACATTTATTCTATAAAATAAAATTATTAAATTATACAAACCGGCGATACAAGATCGCAATAAAATTACAACCAAACCGTTATTCCCTTACATTACGGGTAATAACGATTAAAATAACTAGGCCATACTAGGTACAAAATTTGCATAATAACTTACTAAATAAATGCCTTCATTCATTCAACCACTAAAGAAATAATAAAAATTGCTTGAAAAAACATTCCTGCCAAAAATCGTCAGATAAAATTCATGCTCATTGTAGCTCGATTTTTTTCCGGGATTTATTGATTTTTAACCATTAAAAATCACTATCAACATTTAAATCGCATTTAAATTCAAACTATATAACTAAACTGATTTAGAACTCAAAATTAGTCACTACTAATTTTGTTGGTCATTAATTAGATTGATTTCATTTCATTTGCTAAATATTACGGTTTAATCATAACAATTATGAAATAAAACCAAAATAAAATATAAACATCATAAAATTTGAAACCAAAACTTTTGTACATTCTGGAAAATTTCCAGGAACTATAAAAATAAAAAATATTTGCTCAAAAAATTTAAAATTATTTTATGAACAAATAGCTTTGTATTTAATGGTTTTATCAAATAAAAACATTAGATATAGTAAAACAGTGAAAAAAATTATGAAATTTCACCAAGAGTATCAACATCAGAATTTTAAATGTACAAAAAATTTTCAAGACCAGAAATGGACGTTTCAATTTTATGAACATTATAATCTCATATTATCGACTTTTATCGTATAAAAATCAATGAACATGCAATACATAAGTAAAATTCACGAAATTTTACATACAATATGTAAGAAATGCATGTGAGATCATATTAAAATTTCATGGCCAGAATCAACATGAAACTATTTTTAGTTAACTTTTAACTCATAAAATGCATGTTAACTCGGTTTAAACGCCAAAAATCAAAATAAATAGCAAATTAATCCTAAAATCACGAAATTTAACCACAAACATTTTGAGGTCAGTAGGTATACATGCACCAAAACTTTTTGTCAGAATCGTATTTTAACTCAAAATCTTTGATTTATTAGTTATCTTATAACTTTAATAAAAATGTCCAAAATGAACATGCGTGCTACAAGCTAGCTCTGATACCAATTGAAAGTCCATAGACCTTAATTAGACTCCTCTAATTATTTACTAAATTACTTTTTAATTTAGTTTATAATGATCTATGTAACATGCATGCAAATATAAAGACATTTATATAAGAGAAGAACTTTCCTCACATTGGTATGGAAAATATAAGGGCACAACAAGAACTCCTTCTTGTTGATCTTGAGCTACAAATATGGTTGAACACAAATAATCTCCAAAGTAGAAGATCTCCTCTTAGTTGCACCAAGATGAACCAAACAATCTACCCTTATTATTACCTAGATAATAAGATAGATAATATACTACTAATATTAGACTATATTACTACACTAGTAATACTTAGGAAATATTAGTATATGAGAGTTGTAGTGAGAAGATGAGTTTTGAGAGATGAATGATAAAATAAGTAAGAATTAAGAAGTGAAGGAATGAACAACAATTGCTCTCCTTTTATAGCCAAGAGGGCCGGTTATTTCATCACAAAGTGGTGATGATTTCTTCTTATTTTATTGCCATGTAAGGTGGTAATGTGTTGTAGTGAATAAAATGATATCATGTTTACTATTCATGTCATAAGCATATGTTGCTTGTGAGTATGAATAAGAACAACCATCATCACCATTGACTTCACCACAACCGGCCATGTGAGCCTCAATTTGATCCATTTTGATTTTTGATATTTGTCCCACAAATACTTATTAATTATATGCTTAATTATCTTGTATAATTAAGTGTTAATTTGATCATATAACAATTATATGACACAAATAAATGAATAATATGTACTTAACATTTTAAGTAGTATTCTACCATTATATCAATATATAATGGGTCCCACAATGCTTAGTTAATTTATTTTACAACTCCTTGTAAATATAATTAACTAATTACCTCTATCTCAAAACCTCAACTAATTTAGTCATTTAACGATTAATTACTAAGTTAAATCTTATTTAATCGTATTAAAATAAGATATAAATTTATTAGTCAATTATCGCATAATTGAAAACTAAGCTTAATCGAATTTGAGTTCTTAACTCAATTTCTAACAATTAACTCTCGTACATATCGAATATATGTAATGTACTAATTAACTGTATCGTATACAAATAATTAGTTACTATTTGGATTTCATCCTTTAGGTGTGACCGAAAGGGATCAGTTGATCACCGCCGTCAAACGACAATAACGTCAAACTCTAGTCAGCCAACCGTTATTGATTTACGTTAATCAACGGACTAATCATATATATATAGTCAATAAATATCCCAATTATATTCCATAATAGATTTATTATGTGGCGCACTTTTGTGGAGGACCACCTACCCAACCAATATGTCTCCCCGTTCTTGTATAATTTTATGTATAATATTAATTTTCTTTTGTAATGAACCTTTTTTATTTATGACACCTTCGTTATGTATTTAAATTATTTTTTTCTTTCCGCAAAATTTGAGTGTTGTCACAGAGGCCCTTGGATCTTAAAGATCAATGGCTAAGATTAAAACAAGAAAATGTCATTAGGATGGTGTTAATCCCCCTCTCTCTCATCCCCACTAATTAAATCACTAATACATACCTAATCCAATCTCAATCAAACCCTAATATTTATACCCTTTCCTCACCTTTTTCTCTCATTTTAACCTCCTCCACTCTCTCTCTACCTCCCTTATCTCTCATCAATCCTCTCAAAAAACAAACCCAAAAAAAAACAATCCAAAACTCATCAAAATTCCGGCCACCTCTCCGGCCACCCTCCGTCCGTCATTCCTTCCTCTGCCGCCCCCACCACGCCCCCACCTCTCCGGCCACCCTCCGGCCACCCTCCGGCCACCTCTCCGGCCACCCTCCGGCCGTCATTCATTCCTTCCTCTCTAAAACAACCACCACCAAACCCAAAAAAAAAACTAGATCTAGAAAAAACTAAAAGAAAAACCCACAAACCACCAATGGCACCTACCTGCCGCCACCCACCGGCCTCCACCATTCACCCTCCGGCCGTCCCTCCCTCCGGCTGACTCACCGCCACCACCGTGCCGCCTCCTCCGCCTCCTCCTGTCAGCCTCCGCCTCCCCCGCCTCCTCCTTCCGCCACATCTTCCTTTTCTTTTCTTTTTTTCTTTTTTCAAATCTGAAAAATGGTATGGTTTTGGTGGTGTTATCATGGTTTTGGTGGTGTTCACATTTCTTTTTTTTTCTTTTTCCTTTTCTTTTTCTTCTTCAGTTTTGCTTAAATATTTGTTTTGTTTATTTTTCTGTTTTTCTTTGGTTTTTAGATCTGAAAAGGTGGGTCAAACTTTAATGACGTCTATTAAAACATCACATATTATTTATTAAAGTCACACATATTGTATATTAAAGTCACACTTATTGTATATTAAAGTAACAATTATTAATGCATCAATTAATACAACACCACAAACAAATCTAGCAATCATTCTCAGGTGAACACAAAATTAAATAGTAAAAATATTAATGCATCAATTAATACAAACACAAACAATTCTATAGATTTAAGTAATACGTCAAATATTAATAATATTAATAATTTGGAGAGTAACAGTGCGGAAAAAAATTCGTTGACAAATATAGACAATATCATAACTGAGGCGAGAAATTTGGTTCAGGATCGTCTTCATGAAGAACAAATGGAACATAATGAGTCAAATGAAGGACGGGGGAATCAATGGCAAGAGGTTGTTTCTAAAAGGAAGAAGCAAGCGATGGCGCGCACACGTGAGGATAAATTGGAATCTATTGCAGAATGCGAAGTGGATGATGTAGTCTCAAAAGGTACTGTTCTTAAGCTCACTATGGAGGATGTAGCGGAGGAACTTAATTATTGGTCCTCTGCTATTTATGGTTATGTTATGGGGGCAAACCCTCCTAGAATGGTGCTAGAAGGTTTTCTTCGCAGGACCTTTAAGGATTATAAAGTGTCTAAGATATCCTTTCTTCCCAGTGGATTATTTATGGTTAGATTTGAGGAATTAGAGCATCAGAAACTGATATTGAATAAAGGTATAATGTTGATGGATGGTAAACCAGTTATTATCAGGCCATGGAATCCTAATGTGAGAATGGACAAGGTCTCTGTTAAATCAGTGCCTATCTGGGTTAAATTGGTTGGATTAGATTTGAAGTTCTGGGGGGATAGATGTTTGGAGAAATTGGCCTCCTTAATAGGCAAATTTCATAGAATTGATGAAATTACTAAGATGAGAACCTTACTTGGATTTGCGAAAATTCTAATTGAGGTTGAGGTGGATCAGCAATTCCCTAATCAAATTGTTTTTGAGGATGAGAATGGAGTGGAGGTTAGAGTGGCTGTGGAGTATGATTGGGTTCCAATCACGTGTCAGGTTTGTAAGGGAATGGGTCACAAGTCGGAGGCCTGTAGGAAGAACAGAGTACCAATTGTTGTTAAACCAGTTCAACTGCCAGTAATGCAAAAACAAGTTTGGAAAAGGAAGGAGGGTGGTATAAGGATGAATGACCAGGTTGAATTCCCACTCTTATCAAAGAATGTAGATAGAATATCTGCACAAAAGGAAGTGGTGACAGATAAGGAAAAGGAAGAGACACCAGCAAATACACCTGTTAATTTAAACTATGGTGCTTTATTGACTCCTGCACGAGTTATTACTAGACTTACAAGACATGAGACTAGGATGCCTGATGGACAACAGAGTGGATTTATGTTGCAGTTTAACAGTGCTTTGGGGAAGGAAAATGAATTGGTTGATAAAGGAGGTGGGGATGGGGGTTCCTCATCTCATCATGGTTAGAATTGGAGTTTGGAATGTAAGGGGCCTAAATAATGTGATTAAACAAAAATATATTAAGTGGTATCTCCACCAGGCTGAGGTGGAAATATTTGGGCTCCTTGAGACAAGGGTGAAATCCTTGTCTCTAAAGAAAGTGGCTGATAATGTTTGTCATGGTTGGTCATATGTAACTAATAATGATTGTCATGAGGGTGGCAGAATTTGGGTGTTGTGGAGGAATCATAGGTGTAAGGTGGATATCATTGAGAAGTATGATCAGTTCATTCATGTGCAATTGCAACAGTTAACTGATAATAGAAGGTTTTTTGTTACTTTTGTGTATGGCTTTAATAAGATTGAGGAAAGAACTCCTTTGTGGAATGATTTAATTCGTCTTAATATGGTGGAGCCATGGATTATTCTTGGTGATTTCAACAATGTTTTGAATGCAAGTGAGAAGATTGGTCTCCCTGTTAAGGATGCTGAGACCAGGCCTTTTCAGAATATTATTAATGCTTGTGAGTTATGTGACATTAAAACAGTTGGAGCTTTCTTCACTTGGAATAATAAACAGCCTAGTGGGACTAGGGTGTTTAGTAGAATTGATAGGGTTTTGGTGAATGATAATTGGCTTCAATTTAGGCCTAATGCTTATGCATATTATGGTCCTGAAGGAGACTTTGATCATTGTCCCTGTCTAATAGAGGAGGGTGGAGCATATAGTTATCAAAAGAAGCCTTTCAAGTTTTTCAATATGTGGAGTAAGGTTGAGGTGTATAAGGATATTGTGCAGCTGGGTTGGTCTAAACAGGTAGAGGGTACCCCAATGTTTAGAGTGATTACCAGAATGAAATTGTTGAAGCCTTTACTTAAAGGTTTGAATAGGGAGCTATTTTCAGACTTAGAGAGGAATGCTGATGTTGCTTTTGAAGTGATGATTAACTGTCAGAAGGAACTGCAATCTGATCCTACTAGTAGTGCTCTCATGGATAAGGAGTTACAAACTAGACTAAGTTATAGAATGTTAGCTAAGGCTAAAGAGGAGTTTCTGAGACAAAAGGCCAAGTGTCAGTGGGCTAAGGATGGTGATGCGAATACTGCAATGTTTCATAGGATTATTAAGCAGAGACAAATTCAAAACAAGGTATTCAGAATTGAAGGGATTAATGGTGTTATGTATGATAAGACTGAGGATATCCAGAAGGCCTTTGAGGAGTATTATAAAGTGTTATTAGGATCCTGTGCTCCTATTTCTGAGTTCTTTCCTCATATCATGAGAGAGGGTCCTAAGGTCTTACAAGAGGAATGGGAAGGTCTTTGTACCATCCCTACTGAGAAGGAAATTAGGAGGATTGTTCATTCTATACCTATGGAGAAAAGTCCTGGCCCTGATGGATATACTAGTTGCTTCTTTCAAGCTAGTTGGGGGGTAATTAAAGATGATATTTGCCTGGCAGTTAGGGACTTCTTTATTTCAGGCAAGTTGTTAAAACAGATTAACGCTACTAATATAGTGTTGATTCCTAAGAAGGAAAACCCTATTAATGTTAGAGATTTCAGACCCATTGCCTGCTGTAATACAGTGTATAAAATCATATCTAAACTCCTTTGTGATAGGTTGTCCAAAATTCTTCCTGGTATTATTAATCCATCTCAAGCTGCTTTCATTAAAGGAAGAAGTATAATGGGGAATATCCTTATCAGACAAGATCTTGTGAGATTGTATAACAGGAGGAACTCTTCTTCCAGATGCATGATTAAGGTGGATTTGAGGAAAGCATATGACTCCATTGAATGGGAATTTGTCTTAAGGCTGTTGCAGAGTTTGAACTTTCCTACTCATTTCATTAGGCTTGTTCATCAATGCATTACAACCACCTCTTATTCTATTGTGCTGAATGGGAATTCATATGGTTATTTTCAGGGGAAGAGGGGTTTGAGACAGGGAGACCCTTTGTCACCTTTATTGTTTACTCTTTGTATGGAGTACTTGAGTAGAATCCTTAAGGTTATAGGTGGTCTTCCTGGGTTTAAATTCCATCATCTTTGCAAAGGCTTAAAACTGAATCATCTTATGTTTGCTGATGATCTCCTTATTTTTTGTAAAGGAGATATCAAGTCACTCTTTATGATTGTTGAGGGTTTTAATAGTTTTTCTAAAGCTTCTGGGTTACAGATTAACAAAGACAAGTCTGAATTGATTATGAATGGGGTTGAAAGGGAGACTGAGGATTTCATTCTTCAACAAACTGGCTTCACCAAAGGTAGATTGCCTTTTAAGTACTTGGGTGTGAATATCTCCCATAAGAGACTTTCAAAGCATGACTGTAATATTCTGATTGAAAAGATGATTGCTAGAATTAAAGGATGGAATAGAAGGAAGATCTCATACACGGGTAGGCTTACTTTGGTGAAAGCTGTGCTCAGTACTATTCATACTTATTGGGCACAGATTTTCATTCTTCCTATGGGGGTTCTTGACAAGCTTAAGGCAATGTGTAGGAACTTTCTTTGGGAGGGGGAGGAAGCATACTCTAAGGCCCCTCTTGTCTCCTGGAATATTTTGTGCCAAAAGAAGGAGAATGGAGGTCTGGGATTAGTTGACAGTAGAATGTGGAATGTGGCTGCTATAGGCAAACTAGCCTGGTGGGTTCTGGTTAAGAAGGACCTGCTTTGGATCAAATGGGTGGATGCTATTTACTTGAAAGGAAGATCTTGGCTCACTTATCAGCCTAGTAGCTCGAGCTCTTGGGCATGGAGGAAGGTTTGTGCAGTCAAAGATACTTACAAGGATGGATTTCTAACTGGCATTTGGCAGGAAGGGGGAGATAGGTATACAATTCTCAAAGGATATAATTGGTTGGATGGTGCTAATCTACCTAGAGATAGTTATAGTTGCATTGTTTGGAATAGGATGAATATTCCAAAGCATTGCTTCATTTTTTGGCTGGCAGTAAAGGAAAGATTGCTAACTCTGGACAGAATAGGAAGAATGGGGTTCACTGGACGAGATTGCTGTTTTCTGTGTGAGAATTATCCTGAAAGTCACAAACATATCTTCCAGGATTGTTGCTATGCACGTAGATGTTTTGATTGTCTCACAGTTTGGACTCAGATTAAGCCTAGGGGAGGACATTATCCTGCTGAACTGATCAGAATGCGTATGCATACAGGCTTCATCAGGAAAATTTTCTGGTCCTTGGTTGTAGCTGTTTATTATGGCATATGGATGAGTAGAAATAAGTGTAGATTGGAAGGCTATGTTCTTAGGCCAGAAAGCTTAATTCAGGGGATCAAAGTTCAGGCTAGGACGAGATTAATGCAACTCGATCTTAGGAAATTGAAACATTATGAATATGTATGGTGTAGAGATAAAGAATTATTATGAGTTTATAGGTTAGAAGAAGGGTGATAGACGGGATTTGAATGTGTGTAATAGTACTAATGTAGTGATGTAATGTTGGATTTGAGCTTTGATTTTAATATAAACTTACATTTGCACCAAAAAAAAAATAAAACTATTTGAACACATTCAAATTACTAACAACATACTAGCAACATTTTATAACTACTTGAACTATTTGAACATAATCAAATTATTCTAACAACATACTAGCAATATGCTCGCAATATGCTAACAACATTCACTAACTACTTGAACATAATCAAATTATACTAACAACATACTAACAACATTCAATAACTACTTGAACTACTTGAACATAATCAAATTATTCTAAGAACATACTAACAATATACTAATAACATTGACTAACTACTTGAACATAATCAAGTTATACTAACAACATTCAATAACTACTTGAACTACTAACATAATCAAATTTACCACCTAAATATACTAACATAATCAAATTTACTACCTAAATATACATATACATCATATATTTATCACTAATAACTCATCAAACTAAAAAATCCCTAATTTTACCTAACCTTAACCCTAACTTAAACAACTCTAAAATTACATTCAAATTTCAACAAAATATCATTTCTAATCCTACATAATGTGTAATTAACAACAAAAAACACTACAAAATGAATTAAAAACATCAAAATCAAGCAAAAAATAACATACTTAATTAGAAGGGAAGAGGGGGTCGTCGGCGGTAGAGGGGGCTGAGGGGTTCGACGACGGTGGCAGAGGACGGTCGTCGACGGATAAAGGTGATCATCGGCGGTCGTCGGCGGTGTGAAGGGAAATAATGAAGGGATTGTGTAATTATAAATGAAGGATAAGAAATAATGAAGGATGGTCGGGTTATTTATTTTAGATCTGACGCGTCACCGAACGAATGGGTAATCGGTCGGTAAAATTAAAACAATCGGTCGGTATTTTTGATTTTACCGACTGATACACTCTGTTATTAACCACTGTTACATCGGTCGGTAACAATACCGACTGATTATTTTTTTTCCGACCGAAGTCGGTCGGTAATAATAAATACCGACCGATTAAAATATCGGTCGGTGTTTGCGGTCGCCAAATTAATGAATTCTTGTAGTGTGAATCCGGGTAGGAATTGTAGGGAGGTATACCGCAAGGATTTGGGAGACGTCCTAAAATCGCAGTTTTTGCCCCTATAGCTCTTAGTCGGTAACAACGGGAATGTGTCGGGATGTATATGTGTATGATGTGATTGTTGTGGTGATTAATGAAATATGATATGAGGTGGAGATGGAACATGAGCATGAGAATGTGAGATATGTTATACTAAGTATGTATGACAGTATAGTGGAAAAGATGTGTTGTTAAGCAAGAAAAGTATGTATATTGCTATGTTTGGGGCCGTATATTGCATAACTCGACCAAGTGTGGCATGGGGCTCAACCGAGTAGGCGGCACTTGACCGAATTTTTGGGGTCTGATGAATTTATGAAGTGCGGTATTTTGTGACTTGATCGAGTGCATGTGACAGTCAACCGCGTGTGTTGAACTCGACCGAGTGCCATTTTGGACTCGACCGAGTAGGTTGGTACTTTTTTTGTGAACTCAACCGATTACATAGTATACTCGATCGAGTAGGCTGGACTCGTCCAAGTGGCTTGGAGCACTCGACCAAGTGTGTTTGTGTCAGGAACGTACTTTTCGGTCGTAGGCTTTGTGCTTACGTTTAGTTTCTTATTGAAGTTACCATGCCGACAACGAGAGCTAGTGCGTCACCCGGAGCCACTGAATTTAGTGTGGAGGAGGTAGTTACGCTAGTAGAACAGAATGAGGAGCTAATCGAGGCTCTTAAAACGGTGGGGAGTTAGGGACCGAGAGGTGGAGGTTAATGCTGCTACTATCACTACAGTTATTGCCCGTCATCGACCCACTACTTACGAGGGTAGCAGTACACCGCATCTGTTAGATGACTGGCACCGTGAAATGGAGCATATTTTCGAGTTCGTCAAGTGCCCAGA
Organism: Heliosperma pusillum; assembly: GCA_022085475.1. Taxonomy (NCBI): domain Eukaryota; kingdom Viridiplantae; phylum Streptophyta; class Magnoliopsida; order Caryophyllales; family Caryophyllaceae; genus Heliosperma; species Heliosperma pusillum. The sequence goes on along the minus strand of JAIUZE010029450.1, from coordinate 1,308 downwards.
GAATCCGTGTGTAAACCAAGAGGCGTTCTACCTGAGGGGATGCGGGAAAGTGGTGGTTTCGTGATAGAGTTGATATGAAGGAGTACTTCATAGAAAATGGGGAGGAAGCAATACCATGGAGAGAGTTTAAGGCTGAGATGAGGACCGAGTTTGTGTCGGAGCATATAAGAGGAAAGGTGAGGACCGAGTTTGACTCGTTTAGAATGATAGAGGAGATGACGGTGACGGACTACTACAACAAGTTTACGGAGTTGGGGAGCTATACCGATGATATATAGTGGAGCCATAAGGCTTTAGCTGAGAAGTTCCTGAAGAGGTTAATCTTTAGGGTTATGAGCAAAGTACCTGCGGGGGTAGCTACCGACCTTAAGGATGCCTATGAGAAGGCTGGGCAAGCAGAGTGGTTAACAAAGATGACGAGACAAGCTAAGGAGGCTATGGGAGGTAAGAGGAAGACTGTGAGTGAGGGTGGAGGCAACTCCACCTATAAGAGGGGTAATGTTTCTCAGACCATATCCTACTCTGAAGGTGGTAGCTACAGAGGGGGACAACAGTATGGAGGAAATGATGGGCGTACAACTAATGAGACTTCTAGGATAAGATGCCATGTTTGGGTGGCCTTGGCCACAAGAGTTACGTGTGTTCGACTATGAGTAGGATTGGAGGTTATCAGCCTTCATTCATGCAGAGTTATACTCAGAGAATGGCGAGCAGTCGACCTTCGGGGTCATGGAATAGGCAGGGGAACCAAAGTACGAGTGGTGGCGGCTCTAACGGCAATAGAGGGAATTACCATCGACAGAACAACAATGGGAACGGGGTTCGGCATCGAAGTCTGTGGCGTCAGCTAGAACAGTGCATAGTGGAGGTCATGAGAACAATGGCAAACCGTTTCTTTTGTGCCCAAGAGTCATGCCTTGTTGTTGGGTCTTGGGGAGAGTGAGTCTCTAACGGATGAGGTGTTCATTTCGTCTAGGGAATCTGTACCTTGTTGAAAATTGTTTAGGGGAGTGTCAATAATTGTGGGGGGGGTAGATTTTCCTGTAAACTTATTTTAATTTTTTTTAGATGGCCGGGTTTGAGATTATTGTCGGGATGGACTGGTTGGGGAAGTATAAGGAAAATATTAATTGATATCAAAAGAAAGTGTCTTAAAGGGGTCCTGAGGGTGTTAGAATGTCGTACCGAGGGTTTATTGTGAAGCCTACTGTAACAACCCGAAAAGTACCCAATTTTTCTAGTAAAAATATTTACTAACACTTTTCAGCAGACTTAAGTTTTTAAAATAGAATTTATTGTTTCGAGTCG
>JAIUZE010029448.1:0-10606 GCA_022085475.1 Heliosperma pusillum | reverse complement strand
TAAAGGGTGAGTCGGAAAGTCAACAAAAGTCAAAGACGGCTTAAAAGTCAAGAAAATTCAAAGACGACTTAAAATTCAAGAAAAGTCAAAGACGACTTAAAATTCAAGAAAAGTAAAAGACGACTTAAAATTCAAGAAAAGTCAAAGACGACTTAAAATTCAAGAAAAGTCAAAGACGACTCAAAAGTCAACAAAAGTCAAAAACGACTCAAAAGTCAAGAAAAGTCAAACTCGACTCAAAAGTCAAGAAAAGTCAAACTCGACTCAAAAGTCAAGAAAAGTCAAAAACGACTCAAAAGTCAAGAAAAGTCAAACTCGACTCAAAAGTCAAAAAAAGTCAAACTCGACTCAAAAGTCAAGAAAAGTCAAACTCGCCTTAAGACGGGATTTTCATGGAATCTCGCAGAAATTCCGAATACGAACTCGGAAATTCTAAATTCGACTCGAAACTTAAAATTGTATATTAAAACTTAAATTTGCTGAAAAGATTCGTAAAATATTTCTACTAGAAAAATAGGGTACATTTCCTGGTGTACACATTAGTTACTAAATACCAAAATATAATAGATATCATAAATGATCTATATTGAGTATATAATGTAAAGTTAGTTACAAGTATTTATTGTTGGTGGGTAGGCTATTATACTTGAACATGTCCAGACCAGATTTAGCACTGACAGCATATACTAACTTCTTATATTCTACATACCTCCTTATTGTCACCCGTCTTCTCAGCCGGCTCCTCAAGTTGAGTCCCCTTTTCAGAGTTATTTACCTTATAAAATTAATTAACCAATCAAAGGCATGCAATGGCTGCTGGAAAGAACAAATGCAGAGGTTCAAAATGGTTAAGTCGTAGTTACCTTATCGGCTTGAGGTATCAAAACCTCAGCAGCATTAGGTACCTCACCCGTCTCCTCAAGTTGCGTCCCCTTTTCCGACTCATTTACCTAATAAAATAAACCAATCAAAGGCATGGCTGCTAGAAAGAACAAAGGCAGAAAAAAAAAATCATATTTACCTTATCGGCTTGAGGTATTAAAACCTCGACAGCAGTAGGTACCTCACCCATCTTCTCAGCCGTCTCCTCATGTATTGGCAAGGTAGTAGTGTCTGCCTCTTGGCAAATATGTTGCACTACCTCACCCTTTTTAATGACATCCTCCATCATCTTCAATTCTTCTTCGGAAGGCTTGCCTCCAGAATTCATCTTCAGTATCACGGAGGCAAATAACTGAACCTGCACGCCCAAAATGTAGAATCAGCAATTTGTTAAAACAATAACATGTGAATTTTAAATGACAATAACAAATGGTATACGTACCATGTCAGCCTTCCCCTTATTTTTCTTCTTCTTGTTCGAGCTAGTTGTCCCCTAATATTTCGTGACTCCGACATGTAATGGGACGCCCCTTAATCGACCTGGATGCTCGGGACGGCCGATCGCTCTAGCAAGAACGTCGTCACGACCACTCGGAGTGAATTTCCCTTCCGCAACCTCCTTCAGAACATTCTCCTATAATATATTAAATAAACTTAATTTAATTTTTGTTACTAAAATAAATAGATAGTTCGACATACAAGAATTGAACAATAAAGTTATTAAAAACCCGTCTTAATAAAAATAATACTTACTATGTTGGCCAAGACTTCCTGATCATATTCGTTACATGTTCGGGATCCTTTAGGCGTGTGCCCTTCTTTATAAGTTACGTGCCGATTCAAGTCGGTCCCACCTTTTGACACCTACACGTTAACTCAAAAATAATATATGTATACATGTATATCAAGTCCAAGTATGATTAAAAAAATCTAATATATAGATGCTACTTACGAGATTTTCTTATATCAATCTGTAACCGCCTCGAGAACCATAATATACCCCCCGCTTCTGTGAGATGTTAGCACGATTTCTGGCGCTAACGCTCTTCAAATCATATAAAATCGCAAGTAGATGAGACAATTAGAAAATTATAGATACAAGTAGAGTTTTAGAAAAATGTAACCTGAAACTTTTAGAAAAATGTAACCTTACGTAGAGTTTTACAAAAATGTAAACATATGACATGGATACTTAACCTGAAACTTTTCAGTAGCTCGTTTCGCCTTATAATTATCCCATTGTTGCTGAGTGATGTGGGGGTACTTTGTCGGTGGGCTCTTATGCATCTGCCCCGTCTCCTTGCCCACATACAAGTGTAATTTGGCAAGGTCACACCTCCACTGCCTTAAGACTGCCGCTGCCTTACGTAATAGATACTTATCATGGCAGTCTGGAATATCGAAAGCTTCCTGCATCATCATCATATATACTAATAAGCGGATGTCTAATATCATACCTTTACACGAACCTTTATACGGCTTCCTGCCTTATGTAATAGTAACTTATGCAAAATAAAATGGTGTTTAGCTAAATATATTATCATACCTTTATACGTTTCAAGAGTAAGTTCTGCAATGAAGGATTTATATTCCTGAAATCATCTAAATCTATAGGCACAAACTGTTTGGTTGTAACTCCAATCCAAGTGGCTAAATGGCTAGCATTTGGAACAGTAGGAACACCTTTCACACTCCATTTTATTTCCATCGGCGTTTTTGCCGCTATAGCTGCAAGGGCTGCAGAGCACTTCGAAGCACCCCTCTCACCAGGCTTATCCCCCTTATCATTGTTTTCTACTCTTTTTCGTTTTTCACCCATGATAATCCTAAGACACTAAGACCTTCAAAAGAAATGAAATAGTAACGGAACAGAGTCATGCATACAGCGATTCTAAAACCCTAAGACTTTAAAATGAATGAAATAGTAACTGAACAAATAAAGAGTCATGCAGAGATTCTAAAACTCTAAAAACTTAGAAAGGAATGAAACTAGATGATAAAGAGAACGATAAATAGAAAATGAAAACAAAAAGATGAACTTCAATCTTAAAACCCTAAAGACGAAACACAAAAATTACATGATAAAGAAAATGAGAACAGGGTGATGATAAAGAGAACAGGATGATGATCACGAGTACGAGGAGGATGATGATGATACTAAACTGCAAGATTTGTGTTGTAAACGAGGATGATTGTAAACGAGGAGGATGATGATGATAATGTACGTGTGTAAAATTTACTCTATAGGATTGTAAATTATTTTTTATTAAGAGAAACTAAAGGGTTTATTAAGAGAAACTATTGACAACGGTTATCCTATAAACCACCGTTGTTATAGAGTAATAACAACGGTTAAATCACACCCGTTGTAGAAAGTTATAACACTAAGACAACGGTTTATTTATTATAAACCGTTGTTGAAAGTAATAACAACGGTGAAATTCTAAAACACCGTTTTTATAGATTATGTATATTTTTTTAATTTTTCAGATACGCGCGCGCGGTATTAAAATTTGAGGCACGAAATAAACTCATTAACTTTGCTCTAAATTAATTTATTTAACTTTGCTCTAAATTTAATTTAATTTATTTTACTTTGCTCTAACTTTTATTTTATAGGCGTAAGTTACGTTTAATTATTAGCTCGGATCGGGTTTGGCCTGGGAATCAATTCCAATCGGGTTAGATTCGGCGGGTTTGTAATTAATAACTGTATCGATCGGGTTAGTTATTAATTATTTTTAGTTTTTGGTTCAATTACCTCGAATCGGGTCATTTTCTTTTTAATTAAGGAACTGGTTATTATAATTATCATGCATCACTAGTTAACCTAAAACTAATCGATCGGGTGGCCAGGCCAGCAGTTACGGATCGGGCAATCCACTTTCTAGATCAGAGAAAGCGTAGCTACGTACTTCAATTCGGGTCGATGGATCGCTTTTGGGCCGGGTCGGGGGCACGTGTCATTATTAATTACCTCGTATATATATATGTACTACTTATTGCAATAATATTGATGATAATTAATATAATATTGATGATGATATATATATATATATAATAATTAAATGATGATGACTTCCGGATCACTAATTAACGACGCTCGTACTACAATTTGCAATAATATAAACAAATAAATGGTTATTATATATAATATATATATGTATATATATTATATTGTTGTGTATGTATGTATGTACATACGTTTTATATAAACAAATAAATGGTTATTATTAATAATAATAGGCCATATTATTCCGATCAGGTAGTTAGATTCGTCGGGCCGTTTTTGCATCACAAACCTGAAACTGTCCGACCCAAAATTAATTAGCTCGCTAGTATCAGGTTATTTTATTTAATTCGATAGAAATCATTATTTATTATCCGCGTGATGATTATTAAGTATCATTGTCGGGTCGGATCACTTTTAATTATTAAGTATCATTATTAGTATACGTGTGTTACTTCAAAATAACCCTAAACCCTAAACCCTAAACCCTAAACCCTAAACCCTAAACCCTAAACCCTAAACCCGAAACCCTAAACCCTAAACCCTAAACCCTAAACCCTAAACCCTAAACCCTAAACCCTAAACCCTAAACCCTAAACCCTTTTTTATATACTTCGAATAATACATCAAAATATTGAACATCAATTCAAACACTTTAAACAACATTCTTTCTCATTGATTTCATTAGGAATAACCTAGATTTTATAATAAAGTACATTAATTCATCCGACATCAAATAAATAAAGATGTTAAATAATCCGGAACAATTCCGGTTAAGTGTAAAAAGCTTTTCTCACACTGCCACCAACAATCCGGAACAATATTGATGATACTGATGACTTCCGGATCATTAACCTCGTATTTTGCAATCACAGATTCAATGCCTGCAAGTACACGTCTTGCATGTGGAGATAAGGTAGGACGGGTACAGCTCAACATATCTCTTGCGGCATCCAACCTACGAGTATAAGGCCGACGTGGGTAGCCAGAGGACGATGATGATGACGACGCTTGGTTGACAAGTCGGACTGCTTCACGCCTCTCAATCCAATAATCCCTTCGATGTTCAATGGATCCTTTAATCAATGGGTGATGATCAACGGGAACTACGGCAAGAGCCTCCTCCTCATCTGCAATCAATTTTGTAAGGGTCGTCTCATCGTTGGGAAGGTTAACTGCTGCCATTGATGATATGAATTTTAGGGTAGTTATGTAATATTTAAAGGAGGGGTTTTGAGGCTGTATTTATAGAGGGGTTATGCTGCCATTGATGATGTTCAATGGATGCTTTAATCAATGCTGGTTCTGCTGTTGTTTATTCACGGGTTTGGACTGCAATATGTTTTAATTAAAAATAATAATATTGATCAATAACAACGGTTATTGGTACAAAAACCCGTTGTTATTACGCAATAACAACGGTTATTGGTACAAAAACCCGTTGTTATTACGCAATAACAACGGTTATTGGTACAAAAACCCGTTGTTATTACTAACCACAACGGGTTTCGTTACCACAACCGTTGTGATAGGGTTACTGCACATTGCAGTAAATGCATTGACTGCACATTGCAGTAAATGCATTGACTGCATATTCACACATTTACTCAATCAATAACGTACTGCATGCATGTGAATGTATAGGCGTTTTGGGAACCAATGCATGCATGTGAATCAATGCCTTCATGTGAACCAATGCATGCATGTGAATAAATAACTCCAATAAATAACTCTCTATAAATACAGCCTCAATACAAGCAGGTTATCAACCACATAAAAAATTCCCAACTCTAATCAATATCATATTTGCTAAACCATACAAAATTTCCCAGCCTCAATACTAACATCAACCATACAAAATGTCTGGAACTTTTACTAAACCATATGCTTGCATCATGAAAGAAATGCCTTGTCATATTGAGGGTGGCTACGTTGTGTGTAAAAGTTACAAAAAACTCCGTGATACGTTTATTCGAAATGGCTATTTAATCAGGAAGATGTGGCCAAATTATCATCGCAGGCACTTTACAGGGGAACTCGTTTTCGAGTTTGGGATGTCGGATGCTCATCGTGCCTCCGCATTCAAACTGGCAAGAATGTTTGACAAGGCCGGGCATGGGCGAAAAGATTTTATTGAGAGCACGGACCACCAGCTTGGGCCATATCTATGGGTGGCTTCCAAACATGACCGTCACCGTTGGCCAAATGGGGTCGACCTCGTTGAAGTGACCCAGGTAGAGCAGTGGGAAGGGTTGGCTCTGGCCGAGGCTGACCCGATTGATGCATATGCTCTAGCGGTGGCAGCTATCCGGGAGATTTACCCGGACTCAATTTAATTTGTTGTTGTTGTTTGGTTGTAGTTGTTTGGTTGTTTGGTTGTTTGGTTGTTGTTGTTTTGGCGCCATTTGTGTGTGGCGCCGTTTGAACTTATTATTTAATAATATTAATGTTGATACGTTAATTTGTTTTTTGACTTAAGTTTAGAAGTAATTAAACTAATTCAATTCAAAGCTATTCAATCGATAAAGCAAAATTAGAATTGAATGACATTCAGGAAATGACATTCAGGAAATGACATTAACAAATTTACTAATAAACGACATTGAATTGGTGAAAATAATAAACGACATTCAGGAAATGACATTCACAAATTCACAAATTCAAGAAATAGTTCACAAATTCACAAATTCAAAAATAATAAGGGAGATGATGACAGAAAAATGATCGCTTTGTGATAGCGTTTTTGTGTTGCAGTACAGTCGTATTATTAGTGTTGTGTGTTTTCTATCTACAAATATTGACAACGGTTATCATAAACAAACCGTTGTGATAGAGTAATGACTACGGTTATAGTAGTCTACCCGTTGTAATTAGTAAACACTATGACAACGGTTTATGTTTAATAACCGTTGTTATTACTAACCACAACGGGTATATTTACAAAAACCGTTGTTGTTGCTTACATTTTTTTTTTTTAATTATAATTAGAGACAGCAATATCATAAGTACTATACACTGCAATAATAATCAGCAGAAACCAACAAAGACAGCAATATCATAAGCACTATACACGGCAATATCAGCAGAAACCAAAACATGGAGACTGTATAATGAATGACCAAAAGCTAAATAATTTGGGAATCTTCAACAATGACCAAAGCTAACAAAAACTAAAGACAATACCACCTCAGGATCGGGGACGTTTCTTGCCCGACATAGTTTCTTCGTTAACCCAAATACCTTCACCATGATCATCACGCATATAGATGCTTTCAATGTTATCATGATCAGTTTCAACATTGTCGAAATAAGATACAGTGGAAGAGTGATCCATTCCCTCAAACACGACATCCTGATCATTATCCCCACCATTATCGGGTGCACCCCGTCTACTCCTTATAGATAGTACAACAGAACACTTTTTATCCATAGGATCGGTGACATAGAACACTTGTTTAGCTTGGGATGCCATTATGAAAGGATCATCCTTATTATTGCCAACCTTATCCAAATTGACCAACGTAAATCCCATTTTATCCTTTCGAACACAATTGTTGTTGTTATCAACCCAGTTACATCGAAACCGAGGTATTGTGAAATCAATGTAATCTAATACCAATATTTCTTGAATAACACCATAATAAAGGCATTTTCCCCAAATAGGGTTTTTATCTTTTGAAGTAGCAAAGTGAATTGCCTCAAATTCAGAACTCACACCACTATTTTGCATTGTGCTCAACTCATCTTGCTCGCGGGTCTAAAAAGTATAACCATTAATAGCAAAACCGCTGAAAAAAGTGGCCCTGGCATTTGGACCTAACCCAAGACGTAGTAACCTAGAAGAGATGTCATCACCATACAAATTCTTATACTCCACGACAACATTCCTAAACCACTCTCCAAATGTCTTCTTATGCTCGTTTGCAATCCACATCTCGCTCTTGTTTGGGTGATTGTATTTGAGCTCATCTTTGTGTTGTTGAATATAAGGTTGCACCTCATCTTCGTTGTTTAGCACATACGTATGTGCTAAATGTAACATGTCACGTGCCACAATTTTTCAACCCGGCCCCTAATACCTTTTCCGGTCATCCAGTCACTATGACGATTCTTTGGAACGCCAATTAACTCTTCAGGAGAGAGATGAGCGTAACAATATGCAAGAGCTTCGTCTAATATAGCACGTTCAGCAATACAACCTTCTGGACGATACCGATTAGATGTATAGTCCTTGTAGACTTTCATCAATCTTTCGAAAGGATACTGGTATCTCCAGTACACGGGCCCAAGGTACAAAATCTCCCTAACCAAGTGAGTGGTCAGGTGAATCATGATAGTGAAGAAAGAGGGTGGAAAATACATTTCAAAATGACAAAGAGAGGTGACAACGAGGTCCTGCAATGAATCCGCATCATCGGGATCGATGACTTTATCGCATATGGACTGGAAGAAGAGACAGAATCTGGTAATAGCATATCGTACTTTTTCAGGTAAAATGGAGCGAATAGCCACGGATAGTAATTGTTGCATCAAAGTGTGGCAATCATGTGACTTTAACCCGGTGAGTTTTAGATCTTGCATCGACACAAGGCTTTTGATGTTGGACGAATAACCATGTGGCACTTTAATTCCATTAAAGCATGCACAAAACTCTTATTTCTTATTCCGTGAAAGGGTATAAGCTGCTGGCGGTAAAAATGTACCATTACCTCTCTTCTGTGGTGCCAACTCTAGCCTAATACCCATCATTTGCATATCTTCCCTAGCTGCGGCGTTATCCTTTGTTTTACCGGGAACATTCAGGAGGGTATTGATAATATTATCACAGACATTTTTCTCAATGTGCATGAAATCGAGGAAATGCCTGACCTCCAGGTCAGGCCAATATGGAAGTTTATCAAAAAATATGGATCTTTTCTTATACCCACGAGTAGACAATTTAGAGCCGTTCTTCTTCCCATATTTTATCTCTATATGCTTTACTTTCTGATAAACTTCATGCCCACTCAAAATTCTAGGAGGTTGACGATGTTCTTGACGTCCATTAAATGCTTTCTGCTGCTGGCGATAACAATGGTCAGGATCCAAGCCCCTCCTATTTCCCAAATACACATACTTATGAGAACACTTCAAGTATTCAGACTCGATATCCTCCCCACACAATGGACATGCCTCTTTCCCATGCACCGTATGCCTAGAAAGGTCGACATAAGCCGGATAGTCGGTTATTGTACACAATAACATCGCTCTCAAATTGAAAGTTTCATTCCTATATGCATCAAATACTTCTATCCCACTATCCCACAAAATTCGCAAATCATCTAAAAGAGGTTCCAAATAGACATCTATATTATTTCCAGGTTGTTTAGGGCCGGAAATTAACAACGACAACATCAAGTACTTTATTTTCATGCACACATATGGAGGTAAGTTGTATATTGCCAACACTACTGGCCAAGTACTATGTTGGGTACTCATGTTTCCATGTGGGTTCATTCCATCAGTGGACAGCGCTAGACGGAAGTTTCTAGGTTCAATGCCGAAATCGGGATACTTAGCGTCGAACGATTTCCATTGCATACCATCTGCCGGGTGTCTTAGCTTCCCATCATTTATTCTTCCAGTTTCATGCCAAGTTAACATTTTTGAATCATTGCTATTCGCAAACATCCTTATGAATCTTGTTATCACTGGAAAATACCATAACACCTTAGCCGGGATCCCTTCCTTATCCTTATAACGCCACTCAAAACAAACCGGACAATTGGTTAAGTTTTGATATAATTTTCGATACAATACGCAATCATTTGGACATGCATGTATTTTCTCATATTTCATACCCACCCCTCTAATTAGTTTTTTAGCCCCATATGTCTTAACGGGAAGAACATTACCATCTGGAAGCATGTCGTTTATCAAGGCTAATAAACTAGTGAAACATGTGTCACTAACCCCATTTGCCCCCTTGATATTATACAACTTCACCACAGCCGACATCTTTGTGTACTTACAACCAGGGTCTAGAGGCGCTTCAGACTCACACAACTTCTTATACATGTTGTCAAGGTCATCCAAATTAATGTTTTCATCTTCAAAAGCATTTGATTCATCATCTTTTTCTTAATTATCTGTAGACCCAACATTCAACTCGTCTGCTTCCAACTCAACATACTCGGCAAACTCGGGATCATCAGTTATCCTTTCGTATACCTCAAGATCATCTTCTTCAAAATTATTATCTTCCTCTAATGATGCCCCATGAAAAATCCAACGGGTATAGGATCGACTAAAACTATACTTTTCTAGGTGAATTTTAACGTCCGGAATAGCCATATACCTAATATTACCACATCTTTCACAAGGGCATGGAATACTAGAAGAAACATTCAAATTGTTCGCAACGACTTCATAAAATTCAGCTAAACCATCCTTATAGTTTGGGTCACTCATATTCGCAGCATTCATCCAAGTTCGAGTCATTTATCTACATTCGTAGTATATATAGTAAGCCAAGTAATTCAGAAAATCCAACTAATTAAAAATAATTCAATAATAAGCCAACTAATTCAGAAAATGCAATGTATAAGGCAACTAATTCACAAATAAACGAAATTCAGGAAATCAATAAAGAAAAATTATTAGAATACCTGATTAATAAGAAATAGCAGACGGAGATGATGACAAAGAGACGATCGGGAAATCAATAAATTATTA
>JAIUZE010029436.1:0-18414 GCA_022085475.1 Heliosperma pusillum | reverse complement strand
GGCGTTCATGTTTTCATGGATGAACAAGTTGCTTGATTGGATGGCTTTTTGCTTGTGGTATTTTGGGTTCGGGTGTGAGCTAGCGGGCGTTGTCCCTGGATGAAACACCTCTAGACGTTTATTAGCCGTTTGGGTTGTTGTTGATCGTTTGACCAAGTGTGCTAGATTCATTCCGATCAAAGAAACTTGGAGTTTAGATCGTTTAGCCAAAGCCTATGTTGATGAGATTTTTAGATACCATGGTGTTCCTAAGGAGAATATATCCGACCGAGATCCGAGATTCTGTTCAAGATTTTGGAAGGCTTTAGAAGAAGCCATGGGTAGTAAGTTGTTGATGACTACCGCTTTTCATGCCGCTACCGTTGGTCAGTCCGAGAGGACTATTCAGACTTTAGAAGACTTGCTTAGGGCTTGTGCACTCGACTTCTAATCTAGTTGGGAAAAGAGTCTACCGTTGGTGGAGTTTTCTTACAACAACAGTTATCATGCATCGATCAAGATGGCTCCTTATGAAGCTCTTTATGGAAGGAAATGTCGGAGTCCTATATGTTGGAATCAATTGAGTGATGTTCGTGACTTAGGCCCCAATGTTCTTGTTGAGACTATTGATAATGTGTAGGTCATTCGTGATAGAATGAAGGCCGCTCAAGACCGTCAAAAGTCTTATGCCCATTTCCGAAGAAGGCCGTTAGAATTTCAGGTTGGAGATAAGGTGTTCTTGAAAGTATCTCCAATGAAGGGTGTTAAACGGTTTGGTGTTAAGGGTAAATTAAGCCCGAAATACATTGGACCCTTTGATATTGTGAAAAGGATTGGTGCCGTTGCTTATAAGTTGGATTTGCCGCCGAATTTGGCTAAGGTTCATAATGTATTCCATGTTTCTCAATTGAGAAAGTATGTTAGTGATCCAAGCCATGTCTTTCAAGTTGAAATGCCCGAGCTTGAACCGAATTTGTCCTTTGAAGAGAAACCGATCCGCATCCTAGATCGCAAGGATAAGAAGTTGAGAAGTAAGGTGGTTCCTTTTGTGAAAATCTTGTGGAGATGTGCTAATGTCGAAGAAGAGACTTGGGAAACAGAAGCTTCTATGCGTAGTAAATATCCGAGTCTATTCGAATAAGGTATCTTTCTTTCCCTCAAGTTTCGAGGGCGAAACTTTTTAAAAGGTGGGGTGATTGTAACACCCGTAAATGTACCCTATTTTTATAGTGAAAATCTTTTACGGATACTATTCAGCGAAATTTAGTTTTAATTTAGAATTTAATTTTCCGAGTCGAATTTAGAATTTCCGAGTTCGTATTTGGATTTTTCGCGAGATTTCAAGTAAATCCCGTCTTAAGTCGTCTTTGACTTTTCTTGACTTTTTCCCTCATACTCCCTCATACTACCTCCTAACCTAATTCATACTCACACAACTCAAACTTACTTCATCACTAAGAAAACCAAGAAAAACCTAGCTTCCATAATCATCCAATCTTAAAATCGTCATATCTCGCTCAATTCTCGCTCAAATTACCGTAAGTTCGTCTTATTCTTCCTCTCTTATCATCCTCTATCCGTATTGATAATAAAATTACTGTCTTTCTCGCTTTTCAAACTTTCCGTCTTTCTCAAGGTGAAGTAAATTCATCTTTTATTAACTATTTGTAGGTGGTGACCTTCAAGATCCCGACAAAGACTATTTCTTAGTTGAAGAGGACCTTGACGCGGAGTAAAGACGCATAAAGGTAACGGTGAAGGGTTACTCGATATCATTTACGTGTTTTACATGATTTCTATGTTAGAATTCATATTTAGAATACGATTAGAAAGCTTAGGATTTGTATTATTGATAATGATTGTTGTTAGTTGATGATTTTTGATGATGATTATTGATTGTTGATAGTTAATAGAAGTGAATTATGAAAATTGAAAATGATTGAATGTGTAATGAAGGCTCTCGGGTGAACTGGGGTTGCCAGCCGGGTGACCGGCCGCCGGTCTTCCCACCGGCTGGGAAAACATCAGAATGACTTTGATTTTGTGTGTATTGGTCCTCCTGGCCGGGTGCCCGGCCGCCGGCCCCCAGACCGGCCTGGAACACGCTGCCCTTTTCTTTGTGATTTTTGTATTAGGCATGATGCTCATGCCGGTGTACCGGCCGCCGGTCCTCTGACCGGCCGGCAACACGGCAGAGTATTTTTCTTATAATTTCCTAAATTCTTATTTTACGATAGTTCGCATGGTTCGTTTATCGTATAATTTTATGTATTGACTTATAATATTAATGTTTTGAATATATGATATTTCATTCGCTTGTATCACATGTTTTGTGACGTTTTTGGTATGTCCCACTTTGAGTCGGTTTTTACAAATGATACGTTTTGAGCACTATTTTGTTATGTGCTTTGTACTCTCATTCCCTTGGCTACCTCCACGTTCGTAAGGCTGGAATGTCGGAACGGGGATGTATCCTACTGCTTAATCGCATGTGTTAGTGGGCATACGACGACGTTGTTGGGAGGCGAACGCTATGCGTTGATCGACCCGGCCGTCAAATGTTGTGTACTTGCGAGGTGGTGTTATTTGCATGTAGCGTACCGCTTGTTATGAGGCTTGTGCTCTTTTCCGCCTCTTTCGTGAATGTCGACCGAATTAGGGGTACTCGGCGTCTATGATTGACCGAGTCTTGGATGCGAATGGTTATCGCATGTCGAATCGGAAAATGTGATTCCGAGAGTCTGGCCAGATTTAGACTAGGACCGTATTAGTATCGTCGTGCTACCAGGAGGAAATTAGTCTACATATACGAAATGTGATCGTGTATGCGTTCAGGGAAATGTGATCCCGTGGATGCCTTTTAATCATACTGGCCATGTACACGGTGCTAGTGCGTTTCATTTACCGTGAGAGATGTCGTCTTTGTGTCGTTGTTTTTGGATGCGTGATTACATGATTGATTATTCATGATCATTGACTGACCTGACATGGTTGTTGTCGAGTCTCAATCTTATCAACTTATACCGCTAACGGTGAGTGTAAGCTCCTTAGTGAGCGTATTCGGTTGCCTAAGAGTGTCTTCCCCGAGTCTTCGTATAACATGATGGATTCGGACTTGTACCTCTTATGCTCTTATCATTATATATTGAATTGTCTATCTATCCTTATTGTATTTCACATGTATATCCATATATGCATGCTTCTACTTTTGTATTTCCTTCTATGTACGTTTAATGTGATATGGCTGGGAGAAACCCGGAGTTACTCCCCACTGATTGTGGCGTTCATGTTTTTCATGGATGAACAGGTTTCTTGCATGGATGGCTTTTTGCTTATGCTATTTTGGGTTCGGGTGTGAGCTAGCGGGCGTTGTCCCTGGAAGATTCACCTCTAGTCGTTAATTAGCTAGTTTGCTAATCACTTTGACATTTTTAACCTTTTGAGAGACTACGTCTCTTATCTTATAGTATTTTGTATTCGGTTTGTAATTTGACACTCCTCGTATACTTATCTTGCATGTATAAAGGTATTTAAAATACCGTATTTCCGCTTATTAAATCACATACTTGTATGTTTTATTTTCCGCATTCGCGAGGGTTGTCACAGTTGGTATCAGAGCTTTATCGCTCCCGTCGCACACACGTGAACCCTAACTTAAACTACTTGACCTTAAAATAATAAATGAGAGTTGGGTAGAAGTTAAGGATTTTACTTGGTAGTCTATTTGTTTATGCTAATTTATAGGAGTAACTTAATTTGTTTTTGTTTCTTATGAAGATGGTGAGACCTCGTCTAGTTGAGAACGTTATGCTTGAAGCCCTTACACAAGTATTGAAAAATCAACAAGACTCGGTTTAGCTCAAGCCAACCAAGTTCCCCCTAGAAGAGAAGATAACCATCAAGGTGGCTACGCTTGGGTAGCTGGACAAATAGCTAGGAGTAAAATCATACCATATGGTGGAGAGCCGGACCCTACGGAGCTATCCGATTGGTTCCGTGAGATGGAGAAGCAGTTTGATCTATACCAAGTCCGCGAAGAGGACAAGGTGAGGATCGCAAAGCACTTCCTTGTGAGGGAAGCTGATAATTGGTGGGCTATCACTAGTGCCACCGCTAGTCTCGAAGATGACTTCAACTGGGCTTGTTTCAAAGCTCTTGTGGAAGGTAGATTCTATCCTAAAGAGCTTAAGCAACAAAGGCTCAAGGAGTTCATTGACTTTAAGCAAGGCAACTTGTCAGCTCAGGACTTCACTACGGAGTTCAACAAACTTGCTCATTTTGCTCCGAGGCTTATCCGAGATGACGAGGACCGAGCCTTCTATTACGGAAACAAGCTGAGTGCCGTTCTTCAAAGTAAAGTGAGGAGGAATACTACTTCCTTTGGGGATCTTTATGATGATGCCTTGTGGGCCGAGAATTCTATGAAGGCTATTAGAGATGAAGCTTTGATGAATAATCCCTCTCCTTCTTTCACTCCTAGGCCGAATGTTTATGGGAAGAGACCGTTTATTCCGTCTCCTTCTAATTCTTATGCTAACAAGAGGAGATTCAATCCTCCTTCCAATGCAAACACAAGAGCTCCTGCTCTATTCATTCCCCGAGCTACTTCTAATGTGGCTCATAGGCCTTATGCTCCTCAAGCTCAAGCTCAAGGTCGTCAATGTAACCGTTGTAGACAACCATACCATCCCGGGTTGTCTTGTACAAACCGACCTTATATTTGCTACTTTTGTCAAAAGGGTGGTCACCGTTATGATGATTGCCCCGATCAAAAGTTGCCCCCTCCTCCTGCTAAACCTAAGGGTTCCATCTTTGTCATGAGCCGTGCCGAAGCCGATGCTCATCCAGAGATCATTACGGGTATGTTCTCAATCTTAGAGCAATCGTGTCTTATTCTTTTTGATACCGGTGCTTCAATGTCTTTTGTATCTTTAACTATTGCTAATAAATTATCCATCGAGCCTACATCTAGTGAGGATACTCCCATATCCTTACCATCCGGAGAAATTATCTCTTGTTCTATTCTATATCCTAATGTCCCAATATCTATTGCGGGTTCTATCTTTCCCGCTAATCTCCTTAAGTTTCCTCTAGGAGAGTTCGATATAATTCTAGGTATTGATTGGTTAGCATTTTATTATGCTAGGTTTGAGTGTCGTGATCAAAAGATTTATTTAAAGAGTCCTTTAGGAGTTAGAATAACCTATAAGGGATCTCATCCCCGAAAAGGTGTGTCTTTGATTTCCGCTATGAAATTGGTAAGTATGGTTAGAAAAGGTCACCAAGCATACTTGTGTATTGTGACTTCTTCAACTACCTCTTTGCCAAGTATTGAAGATGTGCCTATTGTTCGAGAATTCGTTGATGTATTCCCCGATGATTTGCCCGGGATTCCTCCCGAGCGTGATGTTGAGTTCTCTATTGATCTTGTACCTGGTTCTGGACGCATAGCCAAAGCTCCTTACCGTATGGCTCCGACCGAATTGAAAGAATTAAGGAAGCAGCTAGATGATATGATTGAGAAGGGTTTTATTCGACCAAGTGCCTCGCGTTGGGGTGCTCCCGTTCTTTTTGTAAAGAAGAAAGATAGTTCTATGAGACTTTGTATTGATTATCGTGAATTGAATCGGATTACAATCAAGAATAGGTATCCTTTGCAAAGAATTAAGGATTTGTTTGATCAACTAAAGGGTGATTCTACTTTTTCCAAGATTGATTTAAGATCCGGTTATCACCAAATTCCTGTTCGAGATGTTGATATTCCGAAGACCGCTTTTAGTACAAGGTATGGTCATTATGAGTTCAAAGTAATGCCATTTGGATTGACGAATACTCCCGCTATCTTTATGGACCAAATGAACCGCACATTTAGTGAGTATCTTGACAAGTGTGTGGTGGTGTTCATTCCTAATCTTGGATCCTGGGGAAGAGGATCAAGTTGGTCCTTGCGAAATTCTTTACATAAAGATTCCGAAAATACTGGGTCCCCGGCGAACGACGGGGATTGAACCCGCGCGTGGTGGATTTCCAGACCCGGAAAGAAGAAGGGCCGGTGGTGGGAATTTTGGAAAGTAGGGCCGTTCTTAACCGAGACTCAGGTTAAGCTCCGTCTCGGAACCATGTGGAAAGAGGGGATGATATGTGGCCTAGTATACTTTCTCGTTTGGTCAACGAGACGGCGGCAGTAACTCTAACTGTCCTAAGGTAGCGAAATTCCTTGTCGTATAGGAATGGAGTCCTCTAGAGATTAAGCAGGGGCGGGATTCTACAGATTCTCGCAATTTCGGCTTAAAATTAAGGACTATTTTGGGTGTTCTTCGTCGTCAGAAGTGGTATGCTAAATTTTCCAAGTGTGAATTTTGGTTACCTAAGGTGTCCTTTCTTGGGCATGTGATTTCTAAAGAAGGTGTAATGGTGGATCCTTCTAAAATTGAGGTCGTTGTTGATTGGAAGAGTCCGACCGATATTAGAGAAATTCGAAGTTTTCTTGGTTTAGCTGGTTATTACCGTAGATTTATCAAGGATTTCTCTAAGCTTGCTAGGCCGATGACTCAGTTATTGAAGAAGGAAACCAAGTTCCTATGGAATGAAGCTTGTGAAGCTGCGTTTCAAGAGTTAAAGAAGAGGTTGACTACCGCTCCGGTGTTGACTTTGCCTGAAGATGGAGTAGACTTTGATGTCTATTGTGATACTTCTAAAATGGGTTTAGGTTGTGTTCTTATGCAAAATAGGAAAGTGGTGGCGTATGCTTCGAGACAGATGAGAGTTCATGAAGTGAACTATCCTACTCATGATTTGGAATTGGCCGCCGTTGTTCATGCTTTGAAAGTGTGGCGACATTATCTTATTGGTGTTCATTGTCGTATATTCACCGATCACAAAAGTTTGAAGTACATATTTACTCAAAAAGAGTTGAATATGAGACAAAGAAGATGGTTGGAATTGGTGAATGATTATGATTTTGAATTGTTGTATCTTGAAGGGAAGGCTAATGTTGTTGCCGATGCTCTTAGTAGGAAAGCTTCTCATGCATTGAATGCTATGCGGGTATTACCCGATGATCTTTGTGCCGAGTTTAGAAAGCTGAAGTTGGAATTCGTGGAGCGTGGATTTGTTCATGTTGGTGCTATGACTGCCGAACCTGTTTTTCTCCGTGAGAACCGTGAAACCCAAGTTGATGATCTTACCTACAAGTCTATTCAAGCCAACTTCTTGAAGGTAAAGCTAAAGATTTCAAGTTTGATGATAAAGGTGTTCTTCGTTTCCATGGCCGTTTATTTGTGCCTAATGCTCTTGATTTGAGAAAGCGAGTTCTTGATGAAGTTCACCTTTCCCCTTATTTATTCACCGCGGAGGTGATAAGATGTACAAAGATTTGAAGCTACAGTTTTGGTGGCCGAACTTGAAGGGTGATGTTGTATCTTATGTTGGAAGATGTCTTACTTGCTAACAAGTGAAGATTGAACACAAGAGGCCCGGTGGATTGCTACAACCGTTGGATATTCCACTATGGAAGTGGGAATCTATTTCTATGGATTTTGTTATGGCTTTGCCGAAGACCGTTGGAGGTAAAGATGCCGTTTGGGTTGTTGTTGATCGTTTGACCAAGTGCGCTAGATTCATTCCGATCAAAGAAACTTGGAGTTTAGATCGTTTAGCCAAAGCCTATATTGATGAGATTGTTAGATACCATGGTGTTCCTAAGGAGATTATATCCGACCGAGATCCGAGATTTTGTTCGAGATTTTAGAAGGCTTTACAAGAACCCATGGGTAGTAAGTTGTTGATGAGTACCGCTTTTCATGCCGCTACCGATGGTCAGTCCGAGAGGTTTATTCAGACTTTAGAAGACTTGCTTAGAGCTTGTGCACTCGACTACCAATCTAGTTGGGAAAAGAGTCTACCGTTGGTGGAGTTTTCTTACAACAACAGTTATCATGCATCGATCAAGATGGCTCCTTATGAAGCTCTTTATGGAAGGAAATGTCGGAGTCCTATATGTTGGAATCAATTGAGTGATGTTCGTGACTTAGGCCCCGATGTTCTTGTTGACACTATTGATAATATGAAGGTCATTCGTGATAGAATGAAGGCCGCTCAAGACCGTCAAAAGTCTTATGCCGATATCCGATGAACGCCGTTAGAATTTGAGGTTGGAGAGAAGGTGTTCTTGAAAGTATCTCCAATGAAGGGTGTTAAACGGGTTGGTGTTAAGGGTAAATTGAGCCCGAAATACATTGGACCCTTTGATATTGTGAAAAGGATTGGTGCCGTTGCTTATAAGTTGGATTTGCCCCCAAATTTGGCAAAGGTTCATAATGTATTCCATATTTCTCAATTGAGAAAGTATGTTAGTGATCCAAGCCATGTCTTTCAAGTTGAAATGCCCGAGCTTGAACCGAATTTGTCCTTTGAAGAGAAACCGATCCGCATCCTAGATCGCAAGGATACGAAGTTGAGAAGTAAGGTGGTTCCTTTAGTGAAAATCTTGTGGGGATGTGCTAATGTCGAAGAAGAGACTTGGGAAACGGAAGCTTCTATGCGTAGTAAATATCCTAGTCTATTCAAATAAGGTATCTTTCTTTCCCTCAAGTTTCTAGGGCGAAACTTTTTAATAGGTGAGGTGATTGTAACACCCGTAAATGTACCCTATTTTTATAGTGAAAATATTTAACGGATACTTTTCAGCGAAATTTAGTTTTAATTTAGAATTTAATTTTCCGAGTAGAATTTAGAATTTCCGAGTTCGTATTTGGATTTTTCGCGAGATTTCATGTAAATCCCGTCTTAAGTCGTCTTTGACTTTTTCTTGACTTTTTCCCTCATACTCCCTTATACTACCTCCTAACCTAATTCATACTCACACAACTCAAAATTACTTCATCACTAAGAAAACCAAGAAAAACCTAGCTTCCATAATCATCCAATCTTAAAATCGTCATATCTCGCTCAATTCTCGCTCAAATTCACGTAAGTTCGTCTTATTCTTCCCCTCTTATCATCCTCTATCCGTATTGATATCTCGCTTTTCAAACTTTCTGTCTTTCTTAAGGTGAAGTAAATTCATCTTTTATTAACTATTTGTAGGTGGTGACCTTCAAGATCCCGACAAAGACTATTTATTAGTTGAAGAGGACCTTGACGCGGAGTAAAGACGCATAAAGGTAACGGTGAAGGGTTACTTGATATCATTTACGTGTTTTACATGATTTCTATGTTAGAATTCGTATTTAGAATACGATTATAAAGCTTAGGATTTGTATTATTGATAATGATTGTTGTTAGTTGATGATTTTTGATGATGATTATTGATTGTTGATAGTTAATAGAAGTGAATTATGAAAATTGAAAATGATTGAATGTGTAATGAAGGATCTCGGGTGAACTGGGGTTCCCAGCCGGGTGACCGGCCGCCGGTCTTCCCACCGGCTGGGAACACATCAGAATGACTTTGATTTTGTGTGTATTGGTGCTCCTAGCCGGGTGTCCGGCCGCCGGCCCCCAGACCGGCCTGGAACACGCTGCCCTTTTCTTTGTGATTTTTGTATTAGGCATGATGCGCATGCCGGGGTACCGGCCGCCGGTCCTCTGACCGGCCGGCAACACGGCTGAGTATTTTTCTTATAATTTCCTAAATTCTTATTTTACGATAGTTCGCATGGTTCGTTTATCGTATAATTATATGTAGTGATTTATAATTAATGTTTTGAATATATTATATTTCATTCGCTTGTATCACATGTTTTGTGACGGTTTTTTGTTTGTACCACTTTGAGTCGGTTTTTACAAATGATACCGTTTGAGCACTATTTGGTTATGTGCTTTGTACTCTCATTCCCTTGGCTACCTCCACGTTCGTAAGGCTGGAATGTCGGAACGGGGATGTTTACTACTGCTTAATTGCATGTGTTGTTAGGGCATACGACGACGTTGTTGGGAGGCGAACGCTATGCGTTTATCGACCCGGCCGTCAAATGTTGTGTACTTGCGAGGTAGTGTTATTAGCATGTAGCGTACCGCTTGTTATGAGGCTTGTGCTCTTTTCCGCCTCGTTCGTGAATGTCGACCGAATTTGGGGTACTCGGCGTCTATGATTGACCGAGTCTTGGATGCGAAAGGTTATCGCATGTCGAATCGGAAAATGTGATTCCGAGAGTCTGGCCAGATTTAGACTAGGACCGTATTATTATCGTCGTGCTACCAGGAGGAAATTAGTCTACATATATGAAATGTGATCGTGTATGCGTTCAGGGAAATGTGATCCCGTGGATGCCTTTTAATCATACTTGCCATGTACACGGTGCTAGTGCGTTTCATTTACCGTGAGAGATTTCGTCTTTGTGTCGTTGTGTTTGGATGCGTGATTACATGATTGATTATTCATGATCATTGCATGACTTGGCATGGTTTGTTTGTCGAGTCTTAGTCTTATCAAACTTATACCGCTAACGGTGAGATGTAAGCCCTAGTGAGCGTATTCGGTTGCCTAAGAGTGTCTTCCCCGAGTCTTTGTATAACATGATGGATTCAGATTTTTATTCCATATGCTCTTATCATAATATATTGAATTGCCTATCTATCCTTATCATATTTCACATGTATATCCATATATGCATGCTTCTACTTTTGTATTTCCTTTTATGTACGTTTAATGTGATATGGCTGGGAGAACCTGGAGTTACTCCCCACTGACTGTGGCGTTCATGTTTTTCATGGATGAACAGGTTGCTTGATTTGGATGGCTTTTTGCTTATGCTATTTTTGGTTCGGGAGTGAGCTAGCGGGCGTTGTCCCTGGAAGATTCACCTCTAGTCGTTAATTAGCTAGTTTGCTAATCACTTTGACATTGTTAACCTTTTGAGAGACTACGTCTCTTATCTTATAGTATTTTGTATTCGGTTTGTAATTTGACACTTTTCGTATATTTATCTTGCATGTATAAAGGTTTTTAAAATACCGTATTTCCGCTTATTAAATCACATGCTTGTATGTTTTATTTTCCGCATTCGCGAGGGTTGTCACATGTGTGTTAGTTGTTCATTCATATGTGTGAATTTATCTCATATTCTTATCTTCCATTAATCTTATGCTAAGTTACATTTATGTTGTTAATTATGTCTACTTATCATTCTTGAACTTCGGTTGGGAAATAAATGTGCCTTTGTTTGCCTTAATTGATCTTATCTAATGATTGGTCATGATTAGAATGCATTAAACGTGGTTTGTTTTTGATAAATGTTGGTTGGATTAAATGGGTATCAAAGGATTTGGAGAATTGGTTGTTGTTGAAGGTTGTTTTTCGGGCATGTTGTGCCAGCCGGCCCACCGGCCGCCAGTCACCCCAACCAGTTGGGTGCCCCTGTAGTTAAATTGGACAAATTTGGTGATTTTGGTAAGCGTAAGTCCAAGCAGGCCCAACCGGCCACCGGTCCCCCCAACCGGCTGGGCACCCCTGTAAGTTTGGTTGATATTTTAATAGACTGCGTGTCTCAGCCGGCCACCCGGCAGCCAGTCTCACCGGCTGCGACTCCCCCTCTTCCCCTTTTCTTCACTTTCTCAAATTGCCCTGTGACCCCAGCCGGGTAGCCGGCACCCGATCACACTCACCGGCTCAGAGTCTCATGTAAATTTGTATGGTCGTTAAATGTTGTCGTGGTGCCAGCCGGGTACCCGGCAGCCGGTCCACCAGCCCGGCTAGGACCCCATGAGTCCTTTTCTTCCTTTCTCTTCCACTTTTCTTCACATGTAATAGTTTGTATGTTTTGTTTATGTTATAAACTTATATAATGACATTAAATATTCATGTTTAAAATATTTACTATCTCACATGTTTTATATAGTTGCCTGAGGGTGTCATTGCCGATTTGGTTCATAACATGATGCTTATTGTTTGATATTTCACATACTCATATCATATTATCTTGAACTGTATGCTTGTACTTCACATGATTCACTTTTATTTACGTTGCTACTTGTTTAATTGTTGTATATGTATGTTTACTTGTGATATGGTTGGGAGAACTCGAAGTTACTCCCTACTGACTGTGGCGTTCATATTTTTTGAATGTACAGGTTTCATGGTTGGATCTTTACTTGCTTTTGGGTTCGTGTGTGAGCTAGCGGGCGTTGGCCTTTGACGATTCACCCCTTGACGTTCTTAGCTAGTTTACTAGACTTTATTTATGCTTTGAGTACGTTTTGAGAGACTATGTCTCCTTGTAGTATTTTATACTATGGTTTGTATTTATTTGACACTCGTCGTATTTTCCTCTTGGCATGTAAAAAGTTTTCAAATATCTCGTATTTTCCGCTATATAATTGCATGCTTGTTATGTTTTATTTCCGCTATCGCGAGGGTTGTCACAGCATTGCTAGGTCAGTGATGCAGTGAACCGAGTCGAAGGAGAATCCGGTGTTTATGAAACAAGGAAAAAGAAAAGTCAGTAAATCCAATAACTCACCCAATGTTTATCCAATGTTATCCCTAAAATCTAGTACTTTTTTTTAATTTTTTTTTGTTTTTTTTTTTTACAATACTCAATTTCGTTCAGACGGATTTTTTAGGAAAATTTCTATTAGAGAGATTACGAGTATATTGTAGTGTACCGTAATCAGAATAATTTTAGCAATAACATACCCATGTGTAGTGAAGTATTAGTAGCAGCAACGAAGACATTGTATTACATGCACAAGTAGTGAAAGTAACAATAACTTTAACATATGTTATATAAAATTAAATTCTAAATAATAAATGTATGAGTTATGCAAGATTATTCTAATTTTACTTCATAGAAATAGAATTAAATGGTAAATAGAGTCGGGCACCAAACCTAGTTAGTTTTTAAAGTGAAATTGAATTTTCGAATGTTAAAAAGTCGGTTTACCAACCCTGTAAATTTGAACAATGTTATATACATTTTAGTTTATACCCTCTATATCGGTTAATAGTAGACGATTAATACTCCCATCTTATCTCCATCTTATATATATATATATATATATATAGAGGCAAGATCTGGTGAGTCCCCCTAAATATTTGAGTCCGTGAGTCCAGCTATACAATATCACAGATTACACAAAACAATATCACTAGTTATACTAAACAGTATCACGAAAAAAAAACAGCACAAAAGGGCTAAAAAAATTGGTGTGAAAAAAAGTATTAGAAAAAAATAATTGTAATAGTGCGCGAAAAAGTGGTTCAGTGGTGTGATATTGTATAGTATATCCCGTGATATTGTTTAGTATAACTTGTGATATTGTATCATGGACTCACGGACTCAAAAAGATAGGGTGGACTCACATGATCCTAATTCTATATATATATATATATATATATATATAGAATTAGGATCACATGAGTCCACCCTCTTTTTTTGAGTCCGTGAGTCCTAATCTCAACCGTCTAATCAATAGAGATCAATGGCTGAAATCACGCACGAGTAGCAGGGGTATTTTCGTCATTTACAAAATTCATATATAAACCCTCAATCCTCACAATTCCCTCATAATTCACATTCAATTCATTTCTCTATTATCTCTCCTCTGTGATTTTCTCTCTCTACCTCGATCAATCTCTTTGTCGTCATCTCTTTCGTTCTTCTGCTCTGTCCGTTTTCATCTCTGTCGATCGTCATCTTCTCCGTCCATCTTCATCTTCGCCGATCGTCATCTTCTCCGCCGATCTTCATCTGCTCCGTCGTTCTTCACCAAGCTGCTATATTATATTTTCTTCATTAATTCCCCTAATTTCAATGTCAGGTATTATATTCTCTTTTATTTAATTCTCAATTTTCAATTTCAAGCTTTTTAATATGTTAATTAGTTTTTTATTTTCCGTTTCACTTCTTTTAATCAAATTATCTTTTAATCTATGTCTTTATTATTCGTTTTAATTGATTTATTGCTGTCATCTTTTCCTTTAAATTGATTTATTGTTTTCCTCTAGTTTCTACTTGACCTAATTTATTCTTTTTTTGTGACTGTTGTATATTGACCTAATTACAAGATTTTTAATATGTTAATTATGCTTCTATTTTATGTTTCACTGAATTTAATCTTATTATCTTTTAATTTATATGTTTATTCATCGTTTGAATCGATGTATTGTTGTCGTCTTTTCCTTTAAATTGATTTGTTGTTCTCATCTAGTTATTCTGTGATATTAATTTATGTGTTTATTCAACTATATTAGTTCTCATTTTGTTATTAGTATCACAGAGTATTATTAACAGTATCAATGTTTAAATTTAGTGTTCTACCTTATTGTTTTACTCCTTAAGCTATATTCAGTATCAAATCTTCTCCTAAAAAGTATCACGTATTATCCTTAAGAGTATCACATGTTGAAATATAGTGTTCTATCTAAACGTTTCATTATGTAACATATATTCAGTATCGCATATAACTCTTCACAGTATCACATATCTGGTCTAAAAATATCACATGTTATCCTAGTAACTCAAATTACTTTTCCTGCTAGGAGATATTGCCTCAACCTCTGATGTTGATAACACTTATAATTCAGTTGAGTCTGTTTCTACTCCACGATGCTTAAGATGCTGATGTGCCTGCTGGGAATCACCTTGCTTTGAGCGTGACCCCTGGTGGTTTTGAGGAGTGGCAGAGAAATGTTGCCCCTAAATGTACACCTAGTGTAGGTCAACTTTTTTGTATAATTGAGGAATGTGTTGCGTTTTATGAGTCTTATGCATTAGCATGCGGATTTGAACCAAGATTGTCTTCAACTAAAAGGTTTCGTCGTAATGGTGATATAAAGTCAAAACTGATTGTGTGTAACCGAGAAGGCTTTAGGGACTCTAAGCAGGCAGTTTTGCCTCCACCTGTTGAAGAAGAGGAGAAAAAGGGCAAGGGATATGATCTGAAGAAGACTAAGATCACTTGGATCGGTTGTAAAGCCAAGATTTACTTCAAATTTATCTTCAAAACAATTGACGAAGTTCAAGTACCATTCTTTGTTGTTTCTCAGTTTCATGCTTCCCATAACCACCTACTTTGTCCCTTAAAGTATAAAGAGTTTTAGAAAAAATCACGAAAACTTACTCTACACCAAAAACAAATAATCGTTGATCATTGCAAGATCAATATAGGCCTAACTACTAGTTTCAGGGTTTATAAGGAATATGTTAATGGGTATCAGAATATTGGAGCTTCTTTGACTGATTTTAAGAATTTTGGAAGGGAAATCAAGTGTTTCATAGGGAATAAGGATGCCCAAATGTTTATTAATCAGTTTCAACAACCTTCTGAAATGAGGGAAGGGTTTTATCATGCCTTTGATGTCGATGCGGACCAGTATTTGTGTCGTGTTTTCCGGGCTGATGCAGAAGCACGTCGTAATTACTCTATATATGGTGAGGCGGTGACATTTGATCCAACCTATTCAACTAATAGGTAGAACCTTATATTTTCTCATATTCACTGGAAATCATCATCAATTATTGTTGATTCACTAATTTAACTACATCAGTGTGGTTTTTTTAAAACATAAATGTGATATTGTTATCAGTTAGTTATGATATTCTTGTATCCAAACTGTGATCTTGTTTTACATACTTAACTGCCAACTATTTTCTCAATTAAATTCTTATTAACTGAACATAAATGCTACCCTGCAAATCTTCTTACTCTTATATTATCCTTTTTCCAATGTTATCCTTTTTGTCGAATATGAACAACATTCTCTTTTCTCTTTTTTTACTTGTACACATCATGTATCTTTTGCAGATTTTATATTCAGACTTGTTATATTTGTGATATTTTTTATGCATAATTGTGATATTGTTAAACATTAAGTGTGATACTGTAATATTTACAAAGTCACATATTGTGAGATTGGTTTGGTTAATTGTAGTACTCTTTCTCTAATAGGTACAACATCATATTTTCTCCTTTCACTGGCGTTGACCATCACAAAAAGTCAGTCACCTTCGGTGCTTCTCTTATGTCTAGGGAGAATGACCTGAATTTTAATTTGATTTTCGAGAAATTCTTAGATGCTATGGGTGGAAAGGAACCTCATTGTTTCTTTACCGATCAATGCCCTGCTATGAAGACTGTAGTTCCCGCTGTTTTTAAGACAGCTGCACATTGGCTTTGTATGTGGCACATCATGTAGAAGTTACCTGAAAAGGTAGGCCCAACAGTGGCGAAAGAGATTGATTTTGTAAGCAGATTAAATTCTATTGTTTGGGATTGTGACCTAGAGCCGTCTGACTTTGAAGACAGGTGGTCTGGGTTGATCAGTGAGTTTCAGATGCAAGATAATGGATGGTTGAGCTATATGTTATCTATTCGTCAACGTTGGATTCCCGCTTATTATTGTGACATTCCTTTAGGTTGTCTTTTAAGAACAACCCAACGGTCTGAGAGTGAAAACAACTTCTTCAAGCGGATTAAAAATCCTCCTGGCACCCTCGTCGAGTTTTGGTTGCGCTTCCAGAACGCTATGGATCAGCAACGATATAGACAAAAGTCTCTTGACAGAGATAGTGACCACTCTCTACCTCAAACCAAAACCCTTCTTCGACTCGAGATTCACGCGTCCACTGTCTACACACACTCACTGTTTTACGATTTCCAACAGCAGTGTGTCGATTCTTTGCTTTCATGTAGTGCCGGAGATTCATCGAGGAATGCCACTACAACGTTCCTTGATGTTGAGGATTCCATGTTTCGTAAGACGTACACTGTGGCACTTAATCCTACAACTTGGGATGCAAGCTGTTCATGCAAGCTGTTTGAGAGGACAGGCTACATATGCAAACACATTATACGGATTCTCTCAGGTAAAGGGGTGAAGAAGATACCAAAAAAATGCATATTTCAACGGCCAAGTATAGGTATCTTCTTAGTAGATGGACAAGTATACCAAAAAAAATATATATTTCAACGGGCAAGTATAGGTATCTTCTTAGTAGATGGACAAGTATACCAAAAAAAATGCCCCTATATGATGTAAATGGGCAGTTGATGGACGACTTTACGGCATCGGATGTGAGCAAGATGCATATTTCAACTGCTTGGTCAGATTTCTACACCACCTTGACTCTGTTAAAAGCTCAACCTGCACCTAAAGTAACCGAGCTCACCCATCTGCTTACGACATTTAGACAAGAATTGCAGCCGGTGTCGGAAACAATGACAAAACAGCAAGAATTGGAGATGCTCCTGGGGTGTCGGTCTTCAACTGAGTTACATATATTAGCGCCTGTGGAATCAAAAAATAAGGGATGTGGGAAGAGGTTGACGTCTAAGAAACAGCAGTGCATTGCCAAGGTACAAAAGCCGAAGAGGTTTTGCAATAATTGTAAGCAAATGGCGCATCATGATAAGCGTAACTGTCCTCATTCATCCTCCGATCATGCTTCTTCACATTAATCTGCTGATAATGCTTCTGAGGTTAGTTATTTTCCTCCCATTATTCATTTATTATTAATTCCATAATTCATTTCTAACAATATCACGTATCTGGTCGAACAATATCACATAGTTGGTCTAACAATATCACATAGCTGGTCTAACAATATCACATAGCTGGTCTAACAATATCACATATCTGGTCTAACAATATCACATAGTTGGTCTAACAATATGACATAGATGGTCTAACAATATCACATAGCTGGTCTAACAATATCACATTTTTGTAGATACTAACTTGCTGTTTCGTTTGTTTTCCTTTTGCAGATTTCTTCACTCTCGGATGTTCTTTAACAGTACGTAGTACACCATCAGTTGTTTGTGCTGATGAAGTCAATAGTATATTTCTTGTGCATATTTCTTCACTCTCGGATTGAGCAAATCAAATTGAGAAACTATATAAACAATTGAGCAAAAGATTGTTGTATTCATTTCCCTTATATAGAGAACTTTTTAATCTTTACGATATTGTTGCAAGTTGTTTCCATTTTATATTCTCGTATGAAGAAAGAATCTTGTTGAATATCACATTTCAATTTTTTCCAAGAATTCTCTCGCTTCTTGTCTTCTCTTATGTTCCAGTTAATTATATATCTTTTTTAACAACAACAATATCACACGTTATGAACAACAATATCACATGTTATGAACAACAATATCACTTTTGTATACACTATATAGCATCTTATATGATGTGATAACCCTCGCGAATGCGGAAATATAAAACATACAAGCATGTGAATTATATTGCGGTAATAGGTAGTTTTAAACACTTTTATACATGTAAGTTAAATAAAACGAGGAGTGTCAAAATATTACAAGCCAAGTACGGAAATACAACAAAGAGACGGGGTCTCTTAAAATGTTAGCAAAGAACAAGTGTTTAGCAAAACTAGCTAATATCGTCTAGAGGTGAAACTTCCAGGGACAACGCCCGCTAGCTCACACCCGAACCCAAAATAGTCAAGCAAAAAGCCTCCATACACCGCACCC
>JAIUZE010029431.1:0-12605 GCA_022085475.1 Heliosperma pusillum | reverse complement strand
AAATCGAAAATCAAACAAGTGTTAGTAAGTGCAGGACTAGTTATCAGACGTCTCAAATAACAAGTGCAAACATCCAACCAAACGTAAAATCCAAATATAAAACCGAAAGAAATCTATTTTTTTTTTCCAAAAAGGAGGTACAAAAACCATCTTTAGACTTCTTTGAAACGCTAAATTAGAAATATAATATGGAAATTTGAAGGTTTTAAATCACGGATAAAATCAAATAACAGGACATT
This sequence comes from Heliosperma pusillum, assembly GCA_022085475.1. NCBI lineage: Eukaryota > Viridiplantae > Streptophyta > Magnoliopsida > Caryophyllales > Caryophyllaceae > Heliosperma > Heliosperma pusillum. Next base: position 12,366 of record JAIUZE010029431.1, on the reverse strand, counting down.
ACACGTACATACAGCGACACAAGCATCACAAACACAATTCAGGATATGAAAATGTATACAAAATACGCAAAAACAAAACAAATCGAAGTCTTAGGGATATGAAGATCAAGATAAAGTCGGCAGGAAGATCTACAAAAATTCGACATAACTAACTCTACTAATAAACCAAATCCTCAAGAGAATGCAATTTACCCAATTTGCAACTCATCATTTTCAATCATCAGAAATCCTACAAAAATATTCCATAATCACGAAACTTCGAGTAACAAATCCCAATTATTCGAATCCAATTAGAATCTACTAAGGTTCATCGGTACGGTAGACTCCACAACTAACAATCCACATGAAAGATTTATTACGCAATCTAATCTTCTTAGTTTCATCAAAACTCTTACTAGAAACTACCAACAAAATATTTATCTATGGAAACATGATCGCTAACAACCACAAAGTAAAGGACTTACCATGAAATCCTTTAATCCAATTTACTTCAAACTCATTATCCTAAATTTACAACACTACAACGAAAACACGGGAAACTGACGGTTTTTCTGACGGAAAAAAAATTCCGTCAATGATTTTTTATGACTGACGAACTACTGACGGAATACTGACGGAAAAATAAAACTGACGGATTATCCGTCAGTAACCGTCAGTGAAAAATGGCGCGTTGACTAAGTCAAGGGCGGCAAAATTCACTTACGGGTACTGACGGATTTTCCGTCAGGAATTTCTAATACTGACGGAACATCCGTCAGTAATTGTCCATTATACTGACGGAATTTCCGTCAGAAGCAACTAATAATGCAGTCAAATACAGCCCAGTCAAACATAGGTTCTGACGGAAATTCCGTCAGAAAAGTTCTCGAATTCTCGCTAAACCGACGGATTCCTGACGGAATTTCCGTCAGAAAGTTTCTTTTTATGCTGAAATCGAACAATCAGCCCGCCATTTCTTTCTTCTTCATTTTCCCCAAAACCTAACCCCCAAATCAATTTAATCCACTTTCCGACCACCGGCTCCATCACTACCACCGACTAACTTCCTCCGGCGACTACTTTCCGACCACCACATCCTTGGTAAGTTTAATTAACTATTTCATTCTCTTTCTTTTCTCATTTTGTTAATTTATATGTTCTTTATTAGTTGTTTGTTGTAGATCCGACGATCACCACTAGCTACCTCCGACCGTCGACCGCCGCTACTTGTCGCCGTCACTGCTTGTCGCCGCTTTCTTTGTTTATTTTCATCCTTAGGTATTATATTTGTCTTTATTTTAATTTCGCCCTCCGTCTTAATCATTTGTTTGTCTTTAATTGACGTAGGATAGTAGCCATTACTTTTTTTGTTAATGAAATTTTTGTTCTTAATTTAATTTCGCCCTCCGTCTTAATCACTTGTTTGTCTTTAATTGACGTAGGATAGTAGCCATTATTGTTTTTGATAATGAAATTTTTGTTGTTAATTTAATTTCGTCTTCCGTCTTAATTATTTGTTTGTCTTTAATTGACGTAGGATAGTAGCCATTATTGTTTTTGATAATGAAATTTTGGTTGTTGTTAATATAATTTCGCCCTGCGTCTTAATCATTTGATAATAAATTTTTTGTTGTTGTTAGTAGCTAGGTATTACATGTGTTTTGTATGTGCAAATTATTACATGTGTTGATATTGACTTAGTACCCGTTCAAGAATTACTCGTTAGGAGTAATTTTTGAATAGTCCCCGTATTGGGACTGTCTTTCTACGTTTCAAGTCACTTAGGTAGTAAACACATAACTTGTAATTTATTAATGAGGAAAGAGTTCGGTTACAATTCCTTTATGTAGCGTTTGGATACAATGATTTCATTTCGAATCCTTACTTTCAAATTAGAAATGTGAAATTAGGAATCATAAATCCAAATTCTTTGTTTGGGAAACAAAGAATTTGAAATTTAGAATTTGAAATCAATTTCTAAGTTTGGCAATAGAAGGAATTTGAGAACTAAAATTTGATTTAAATTCAATTTTCAAGTCTTCAACTCATATTCCAAAGTTTTACGACAAATTTTTCACACTTACATAACCAAAATCGTCATTCGACATAAATTTTAACTACAACACACAAATTCAACATTAAAACAAAAAGAAGTAAAATATCAACCAACTATCACCAAGTTCAACCTATAATTTTCAACTAGAATGATCTACTACGTTCATCAAGACAAAGCAAAATCCAATCCAGCTTTTGATCACTCGGAAGGTCTTTGAGGACTTGAAATTTCACCGGCGCTTCCACGAACATATTTACGGCTCTTAGAACTTGAGGACGGAGAATGCCAGCCACTTTGGAAACCTCGTCAAATACTTCTTTTCCTCCCAAAGCTGGAGTTGCTTTTAGTCTAGCCTCCACATAACTTTTGAGTGTGTCAGCAACTTGAGTAACCGCATCAGCTAGACTATCACTTTTTCGCTTCTTTTTGGAGCTTATTGAAGTAGTATCAATGCTGGAACTCGACCCATCACATGCTTCATCATCCATCATAGTAGCACCCTCTTCATGGTGCTCCCCTCCATCACCAACAGCTCGATCGGGTCCAAGTAATATAGATATATCATTCCAATGCTCGATATATTTATTGGCATAAGACGCAGCAGGTGGGTTGGCCTACAACGAGTATGTAGAAAAAAAGACGCAAAGACATCTTTAGCCAAGAAATAAACAGCAATACAGGAAAAAGAAACTGTACAGTTGAATCAATTGATATGGAAAATGACGGATATTATCAGATGAGTGAAATGAAGTAGGACAATTGCCACTCCTGTCCAATATAGGCATGACTATGATAATGACATTTTGCAGTATCCAACAAATGCAAAGATGCTGCAATGCTTAAATTCAAGCAATATAGGCATGACGGATATTAAATTTCACCAATGCTTATTAATCTCAGTGGAGAGGTTCATTAAACATGTTACATCGTAGGTAAGTAAACGAAAAGCGGATGGAGTATACACATACACACAAAACCGAATATCAACTTCGTTACGGAGTATACGAAAAGCGGTGGAGTATACACATACGCAGTACAAAGAGGAGTATACAACATATACAGTAATAAACAATTATTCTACCCGTGTGAATATCAAAACATCAGCACAGAAAAATCATCGATAAAAAAAATCAGCGATATCATCACACAAAAACGAATATCAACTCTCCAATAAACAAATCAAACGATAAAAGAGCCTGCGACAAATAATCTAATTCACTAGATATCAAAAATATAAAATATAAAATATAAAAAGTTCAAATGATTATTAAGTTCATCTCATTAAGATATATATGATCATCAAAACTCGAAAAATCGGACGAACAACAATACATAAATTAATCGGACGAACAACAATACAACAATATATAAAGGAGAGACTAATTGGAAACATAAACCATTGAAAAATCGAGAGAAAAGGAAACATACTTGCTCTAATTGATGTTGGTGAGAAGGAAAACGAGTATAACCCTAAAAATTTGGGGATGAAACTGAGCAATTAATCGTGGACAGGAATAGAGTGGAGAGAATGTGAGATTTGGGAATACGGGGGGCAAGGGAGTGTATTTAGAATGACTTGATTTTGTTAATGCTAGGTATTTGCTTGGATTTCTTCCAAATCCAATTCCAAATTTAGTATCAGCCCAAACAATGGTTTTGGGCCAAATTCCTATTTGGAAATGAAACCTTGATTGCCAAACAGCCCATTAATGTTTTCTGAATGCATATGTTGAGTAAATATTTATTCAACATTGTGTATTTAGAAAACAAAGGGGAATTGCTGCCGAATTTTTTCCTCATTAATAAATTACAAGTGGTGTTTGATAGTGACTTGAAACGTAGATTGATGGGTTTAGGTTGGAGTGATAAGGACCCAATTGAAGAAATTTAATTTTACTTGTTGATGAGAATAAATGTTTAATTTAGTATGTGTGATTATTAATTATCATTGTTGTTAATTTCTGATGATTTATTTATATAACATATATATATTTAAATGTAGATACATAATAACATGAAAAGATTAAAACGACGGTGGATGTATGAAAGATTAGACGAAAAAAAGAAACCAAAGCTGATTTTTGCAAATGGGGTGAAAGAGTTTATTGAATTCGCGGAACAATATAGTGAGTTTAAGGATTTAGGCGGTGAAATGAGGTGTCCATGTAAGAAATGCGATAACTTAGCTTTTAAATCGAAAAGGGAGGTTCAAAATCATCTATGATCGAATGGTTTTACTGATAATTATTATGTATGGAAGTATCACGGTGAGAAATAACTGGCTACCGAAGAGATTTCAAGTAGTATCGTATGTAGTTAGTGAGAATCCTTACCGGGAGTTGGTTGAAGATGCATTACGTGATAATGTTGAGCAAATAATGGAGGCTCGACTTAATCCCGACGACCTTAGCGATGAAGAAGTTCGTTATCCCCTACATCCCCAAGTTTCAGCCTTTTATAGAATGTTAAATAAAGCCGAACAACCAGTGTATGAGGGAAGTAGTATGAGTTTGTTGCAAGCGGCTGCTAGGTTGGTAGCACTCAAATGTGAGAACAACTTATCTCTTAGATGCGCCAATGGTTTTATGTTGTTAATTAGTGACATTATTCCAAAAAATAATCAAATGGCGTGCAATTTCCAAGAGATTAAGAATTTGCTTAAGGGACTCCAACTACCCCATGTGAAAATCGATGCATGTCCTACCGGTTGCATGCTTTTTTGGGAAGAAAATGCCGATCTTGAGGAATGTACCAAATGTCATGCCTCTCTGTATAAAGGTAAAAAGAATTTAAGTGGCCGGAAGCGAATACCTTGTAAACCACTGACTTATTTTCCGCTTGCGCCAAGGTTACAACGACTATTTGCAACCAAACACATAGCAGGTGAGATGAGTTGGCACCATAAAAACTCTCGAGTAAGAGAAAGAGGGACAATGGCACACCCAAGTGATGGAGAAGCGTGGAAACATTTCGATAGAGAGCATCCAGAATTTGCAAGTGAGCCTCGCAATGTTCGACTAGGTTTGTGTACGGATGGATTTTCACCTTATGGCCAATTCGGGAAGTCTTACTCGTGTTGGCCCGTGATTGTAACCCCGTACAACTTACCCCCCTGGTTATGCATGGAGAGGCAATTTATGTTCTTATCTATGATCGTTCCAGGTCCTAATAACCCTAAAGCAAAATTGGATGTGTACCTCCAACCGTTGATCAAAGAGTTGAAAGAACTTTGGGAAACCGGTGTGGACACCTATGATGTCTCTAAGAAACGTAACTTTCAATTAAAAGTGGCATTACTATGGACGATCAATGATTTTCCTGCATATGGCATGCTTTCCGGTTGGTCCACAGCCGGATACCGTGCTTGTCCTTATTGTCTTCAAACAGATCCTAAATCCTTTTTTCTGAAACATAGTAAAAAAGTTTGTTGGTTCGATTGTCATCGTACTTTCTTGAAACATGATCATCCTTTCCGCAACAATTGTAAGCATTTTCTAAAGAATAGGAAAACTGAGGATACCACAGTTGCAATCAAAGTAACCGGTGCTGAAGTCTGGGATTCGGTAAAAGGTTTACCAAAAGTTGTCGAGTCTTCTGCTGAAGAAATGAAAAGATTGAAAAACGACAAAACTGAAGGTTGGTGGAAACAAAGCATTTTCTGGGAACTCCCTTACTGGAAGACATTGTTGATTCGACACAACTTATATGTTATGCACATTGAGAAAAACTTTTTTGAACAACTTATCAACACGGTGATGAATGTAACAAAGAAAACTTCATTTGGCCCTAAGGGTAAAGCTGACTTTCTTGAGTATTGCTTGAAATGACCCATATCATCTAGGTTTGTTTTAGAGACAGCGGAGAAGAAGGCTCTATGCGAATGGGTTGCTAGTTTGAAATTCCCGGATGGTTATGCTTCAGATTTGAGTCGGTGTGTTGACCATAGAAATTTGGTGTTACATTCCATGAAAAGTCATGATTGTCATGTCTTTATGGAACGGTTACTTCCTGTTGCATTGACACATTTACTCCCGACGAATTCTTGGAATGCTATAACGGAGATAAGCCAATTTTTTAGAGACTTGTGTACTTCTACGATTAAAGTTGATTCCATGGAACATCTAGAGTCAAGAATTGCGGAGATATTATGCAAGTTAGAAATGATATTTCCCCCTTCTTTCTTCAATGCCATGGAGCATTTACCTATTCACTTACCTTATGAAGCGAAAGTTGGAGGACCTGTCCAATATCGATGGATGTATCCATTTGAGAGGTTCCTTAATCATTTGAAAAAGAAGGTTGGCAACAAAGCTCGGGTCGAGGGTTCCATATGCAACGCGTTTTTGTTAGAGGAAATTTCTAATTTTTGTTCCCTATATTTTGAAGATCACATTGACACAAAAGCGAAGGACTTGGAGGTTGGTGTGAATTCCGATAACCAACTAGATTCAAATATACCCGAGTTGTTCAATGATGACATGGGAAATACTACCGGGAAAGGTATAACGAGGTACTTAAATGAAAAAGAGTTTGAAGAAGCTCATTTTTATGTGCTAAGAAACTGTGGGCAATTTTTAGAGACTTATGAAAAGTAAGTATTTGATTCATTATTACACAAATAAGTTTTCGTAATAAAATTAATTCATTATAGTTCAAACGTACATTACTAAGTCTTGATGTCACGTCTTATTATTATTAGGGAATTCGAGACGTACATCAAACTCACATATCCTGATGTCACGTCTTATGATGATGTTTGGAGCAAACATGACAAAAGTTTTTCGAAATGGTTGGGAAATGAAGTAAGATCACATTTCAATTTCTTATTAACTAATAATTTATATTGAGAATATATATAACATCTTAATATAATTAATATATTGTTTTATTGATATATAGTCTTATAGATTGAAGGATCCTTTAATAATAGCTCTAGCAGGGGGTCCAAGTAACTGGGTGAGGACATGGAGAAGATATTCTATCAATGGCTACAAATTTCGTGCTTTTAAAGAGGGAGTTGATGTTCCGAAAGCTACTATAAGCAATGGGGTTTGTGTGAGTTCTACTGAAGGGTTGGACTACTACGGAACCCTTAATGAAGTAGTTGAGCTTTCTTATTATACCGAGCACAGAATTTATAAAGCCATATTGTTTAAAGGTGATTGGTTTGATAATTCCCCACAGGGAGTTAGTATCCATAAGGTATACGGACTTGTCGATGTAAACTTAAAAAAGAAACTTCGTGGACATAACCCATTCGTGGCAGCTTTTCAAGTGGATCAAGTGTGTTATGATCCTTATCCAACCACTAAGAAAGATAATCAATGGTCCGCGGTTTTTAAAATCAAGGCACGATCGCATGTTGATGCTCCTGTTGACGAAATTGTCTTCCAAGAAGATGTGGTTGTCAATAGTCAGTCAATTTCACCAATTTTGGTGGAAGAGACACAAAGTGAGGATGAATACGAAGTGGTTGTTGAAAGGGGTGAAGGGGAGTATGACAAGGACATCGGTGAAGAAAAAGAAAAAGATGATGAAGATGAAGAAATTCAACTACTACAAAATGAGGAAGATGAGGAAGAAGTCGGAATACTTTTTTCAGAGGATGAAAGTTTGTTGATTTGTAGTGATAGTGATAGTGAGGGTCACTAGTTAATTGTAATCTATTTGTCAAAATACAATTATAATCAAATTTGAAACTTTGTATTGTAATTCAAGAAGTTTGCTCACGGTTTTTATATATTGAACTACCTAACAATTTCCATTGTATATAGCTTTTACTTATGGCAGGTGGATCGTTTATCAGACGAATCATAGGTGGCAGTACTAGTCGTTCTCGTCGTGCCGACGATGAGCGGAACGAGGAGGATGCTGCCTTTCACGAGCAGGAGCAGGAGCAGGAGCAGGAGCAGGAGCAGGAGCAGGAGCAGGAGCAGGTGGCGATCCCGACGCCACAGCAGGAGAGTAACCGGATTATTCTGTCTCGTAATCCTGCTATAGGCCAATGGTAAGTGTCTAATTAATTTATATATATAATACTTTTATTATCGCAAACTTTATTTTATTATCACTTTTACGATAATTTCTATTATCTTTTATTATCGCGTTCGTTCTAATATGTATATTTTTCAGGTGGGACGACAAGCCGATCAAGCAATACGTTACTTGGTCTTTTATTCGTACCATAAGCCGAGAATACTTCACCAAATGGAGTGAAGCGAGCCACTACCAGCGTAGGCGGATGTGGGAGTACTTTCAGGTATATTTTATTACGGTTGTATCTATTACTAAAAAGTAATAGTTTTCATTCAAAAAGTGTAGTTATACAATTTCAGCAATTACTAACAAGTTGTTTATGATGAAATAGAATCATGTGAACTCGGTCGATCCGAAGTATGACCCGAAGCCCGACTGGCAGAAACATGTCACGAGGCGGATTACCTCACTTGTCAATGGCTGCAAGTATAACAAAAATAGGCCGGATTGGGTGCCTGAAAGTTGGTGGGAAAACATTAGAAATAGGCCCGAAAGCGATCCCGAATTCGCCAAGAGGTCTAACATAAACAAGGCTAATAGACGGTCAGGTGGCGAGAAAGCGGTGGGCACCCATACTCTAGGCCGGAAGAGTTGTTCCGATGCGTTTAAAGAATTGGTAAGTCCTTTATTTTTACTTCACATACAATTTAGGATATTAATTATGAAGGATTAATATTGTCGATATATCACTTAATGTTTTTATAATACTTTCAGGTTGATCCTACGCCGTACAAGTTGTTTGAGAAAACAAAAAAGAACAAGAAGGGCGAGTGGGTTAACCCTAGAGCTGCTAAGACAAACGTAAGTTTGTATAATAATTACTAAGGAGTTTTTATATCTAAGTTTGTCTAATAATTAGTTTTGTTTTGTTTTGATTACTTAATGTTTTTAATTATATAATTTCTTTTTTGTGGGTTCAGGAAGCTTACACCGAGGAGATGAGTCAGCAAACGCCAACTGGCGAGACCCCAGACGAATTCCGTGCATACTATAAAGCGGTTGACGGATTCGATAAGAAGTTAAGGCTCTTTGGGGTAGGAGACAAGGGGAAACAAGTGTGGTATGATCCACCATGCAACAAAAGTGCACGCGCTTCTTTCTCCTACAATCCTACAGATTACACCCAATTCGCAACTCAGAATACTCAAATGAAGGAACAATTGAATGCATTTGCGAATGAACGAGAACATGAGAAAGCCGCCCGACTTGCCCTTGAAGCACAAGTACGGGCCAATCAACAACAAATGGATCACCAAGCCGCGCAAATGGCTGCCATGCAAGCGGCTATGATGAGATTTCTTCCCCCGGACTTGTGCAACAACTTCCCTCCTCCACGTCCAAGAGATGACAACGCGGACGACGGGCACGGTTTTGGAGTACCTCCCGTTACCCCCTTAAGTTAGTAATGTTTAATTTACCTAAGTTAGGAACAGTTGAATTTGTAAGCTTGTAAATCCCCAAGTTGTATGAATTTGTTTTTTGATTTTATGTAATGAATTCTTTTTCCAATTTCCATCGGTCTTCACCTTTATTTTTATCGCCTTTTGTTGATTTCCGACCGTGCGGTCGATGTGAGTATGAATTACCGCTTTGCGGTGAACGTATGTATTTTCTGTATTGCAGGTTTTGTTGAAATTTTCAACGTTTAAAACAATGCAAAAAAACGCATTGTGGCTGGACAGCAGGCTGCTGTATCCAGCCACTACTCTTTTAAGTACTGACGGAAATTCCGTCAGGGAAGTCAAAATTGACTTGATAAAACTGACGGAAAATCCGTCAGGAAAGTCAAGATTGACTTGACTTACTGACGGAATTTCCGTCAGAAAAGTCAAGATAATCTTGACTTTCCTGACGGAATTTCCGTCAGTAAGTCAAGTCAATCTTGACTATTCTGACGGATTTTCCGTCAGTTTCCGTCAGTAAAGTCAATATTATGTTGACTTTCCAATTGAATTGCCTGACGAACCGTCCGTCAGTATTTTCAAATACTGACGGAAAATCCGTCAGAAGTCGTTTTTTCGTTACCAATTAAAGTGACGCGTGGTACTGACGGAAATTCCGTCAGTAGTTGAAATTACTGACGGATTTTCATTGTTACTGACGGATTTCGTCCGTCAGTTTCCCGCGTTCGTTTTGTAGTGCAATGAACTTTCTCATCCTCGAAAATCAAAACACAATCCACGCAACCAAACATAATTATCTAAGATCCAACTAGTCTCATCCAAAGTCTCACGACAAGGGAAAATCCACAATCCATTATTGCTTATAAGAATTCTTTAATACGCCCTAACATCCTTAATTCGATCATTACTACGCTCGAAGCCTCAAATATAAATAGTCACATTAGCAAACTACAGTTCCTTAAGAATAAAAGAGAATTACTAATTCCAAACCACAAATGACCAATCACTTGGAAATCAGACAACCATTCAAATCATTTAGATCCTCTAAAACTCAAAATGAATCGATTTTCATTTATGAAAAAACTCCTCAAACTTTGGGTACCAACTCAATTACCCTAAAGCAAAGTCTCTTTTAGAATCCACCAATTAGAGACATCTAATTCCCAAATGATATCCAAGCAACCGATATAATACTCAACAACAACGAATATCATCTCGCTCAACTTGATTCCCAAAATAGCACTACACTAGCAAGCTCAATAAATGAAGCCACCAAGAGAGTACAATACCACCAACAGATTCATCCTAAGGTTTAAATCCCAATCCTATTCATGATCAAAATCAACACGAAGCTAGCTAACAACCTAATCATCTCACCATAGGAAAGACAATGACACCATGACATTGGAAACGATAGGAGATTTCGAGGGAAACATGAACGCGATAAGATCGGACGAAAATTAGAGGAACGCTAGAGGCAGGGAGCCAAAAGCTAGATATTGGATAGATATAGCTATGAAGATAGCCAAGCAAAGGAAAAGATAAGAGAAAACATTTTCCTAGGAATCAGGTTTAGAAGGAACTTGCATGAAAGGAAATGGAAAGGGATAATGGCACGAGAAAAAGGTTTAAGGTTTAATCCACAAAATTCCCTTTTCAAACTCAGGGCGATAGCAAAGCAAATCATCTCAATAACAAAGGTCTCTTACAAGGGACCCTCGTACCACAAATCATCGGAGTAAGGTACACCTAGTTTTAACAAATCGATTACAACCCAACTCATCCATACTTTCATATAACACGGTATCCCAATTTCGGAATTGCAACTTAAACATAATAACATTCTCTCAACTCCAAAGTTTGACACACTCCCAAAGGTTTCAAAACCGAAGAACTAATAAGGAATTCTCGATACTAATCTTTTTTTCAACTCCTATGGCCCACAAGATAGAACACCGAATAGAACGTCATTATCAACATCATAAGGCATCACCGACATAGCCAATCTAATCAGATTCCACTCATGACCATAATCCTTAAGTAACATGGTTTAATCAATCACGACGACTTACTACCTCAACCAAGTCTCCGATACTATGATATAAGATCATATTTTTAAATCCAAGAATTATAGCCAAGTACTTTTCCACCTAGCGTATACTCTAACACATACACTAGAATCCACAAAAAGTCACTTAGTCTCAAAAGCATTTTACACCTCAAGGTATCATCCAAATATTCTCACTTAGAACAACTAGCTCCAATTTAGATATGATCCTCAAGACACTCTAATATTACTAAACTCCTAAGCTCAAAAGATTAAATCACTAATGGTTTAAGAAGTCCTAGCCAACTCATTCACCCTTACACCATCAAATACCATGAACTATCTACACATTAGTCATGGCAAGCATCAAGCATTAAAATCATCAAACTTATCTTACTACCCTTCTCTAGAGATACAACCAATCATCAATATAGGGTGAATTAAGATCTACACCATTTTCCTCAAACCACAAAATCATTCTAACAAACATTAATATTCCACACAGTTCAAAGTTCTTCCGACCAAGTATAATATACCACAAACAAATGGGTATGACATCCACAAAAATGTTACAAGAGGAAGGTAAGGATACCAATGGTAAGATGGAGGAACTATCAAGAGTAATTTCCAAGAGGCAAACAATATGGAAGAGAAAGAAGCACCTAGATAGAAGGAAAAGAGCATAATATAATAAGGACGAGAGAATTCATAGATGAGGAAGAAATACACTTCAATTAGGCTTGTCAATCTTCAAATCTTCGGTAGAGGATACTTCTTCTAGGTAACACAATGATCCACCTTAAGAAGGTAGATACAAACAAACATGACATCACTCAACACAATCA
>JAIUZE010029430.1:0-15185 GCA_022085475.1 Heliosperma pusillum | reverse complement strand
TTCATAGAATAATACAACCATGAAAGACCAATACGTCTACAAACAGGCATAAGGGTTTTTTTAACACCCGTCAATAGTCGACTTCTGTAACTCGAGGCTATACCACAAGGTAGGAAAACATCCTAGTCCTAGACTGATCAGACCTAGCGACAACAGCTATTCCATTCCCCGTCTCATGACCAAAAGTACAGAAGAATCTCTACTAGGCGACCCCCTATACAGAGTTGGCTAGTACTTAAGCTGACTCCATTCCCAAAGTGGAACTCTTAGGCAGCCATGCTCCGACTTGGAGATAAGCCCCCCAGGCCGGAACACAAAAGCTATCAAGCAGTGAACTATATACTCGTTAAAGATAGTAAGGCCTATCTATGACATGGTCCAAGATACTCATTTAGAATTAGAATGGTCAAGACGCCATATACTCATAATTCTCTATGGGGACTTAGTCAACACGACATATATCATCCAATCAAACAGTCACGGGAAAAACTTCCTAACATGTGACTAATTGCATATAAAAATCATATTCAAATAACATATCGCCTCATATCTACTAAGGCTAATTCATTAATTAAATACAACCTTACTTGAAGACACATCCCCGACCCGAGTCCCGCGACGGGTCATCAGTCAAAACGGGGCTGACTAGATCTTAGTTTGACCAAACCCGTTTGGTCAAACCGGCTAGAAACAGAGTCTTACCAATTAGACTTAGACATAAAAATCAACATATTCATTACATGTTATTTTATTAAAACTTCTAACATGTGAATTATTAAATCTTACGAAAAACCCGCTTGACTTAAAGAATATCAAATTAAACTACGATCTCGTATTATAATTTCTAACATGTGAGAAATAATAATTTTATGAAAAAAACCTTTTTAATTAAATATTTTACTTATTAACATTTCCCACTTGCTAAATATTACAAAACACGATAAAATGGCAATAACTCAAAAACCGTCACAAGACCAAGGGAGGGACCCACGGACTGTTTTGGGCCGAAAATAAACCGGCCCAATTTGGGCTGTTTTGGTTCAACATTTTTAAAACCGTTTCTTAATATTTCCCGCATGCTTAACATATTTAAAACCCGTCAAAACAACAACAAAACAATCAAGTATCGACTCAAGGCCAATGACCCATACACGGACCAATCCAGACCGGCCTGGACCGGGCCTGAACCGGCCTGAACCGGCCTGGTTTGGGCTGGTTTTTCAGCCATTTTACACGGCCCTAACAACAACAAACACCAAATTAATTCCAACATGTTTTAATTAACAACAACATTTTAACATCCAATTCAACCATCATTCATACAAAAATCATGGTTATAAATAAATCATCCAAATATGTGAAGAACACTAACATATTAAAAATTCCATACAACATGAAAATCATAACTACTTATCATGTTACTACTAAAAACCATAAATAACAATAACATGAACAAAAACAAAAGATATGTAACATTAAATTCGTCGAGTAACTCGGAATCGTTACCTTAGCTAGAAAATCAATTAGCACCAAAAAATAAGAAGTATAAACCCGTCTACTAATCTTCACCCTAAAATATACGAGTCACCAAACTCGTCTTCAAAATCTTCCCCTATAAGAAATGACAAGAATAATATTGTTAGAATTAAAACTTGATTTTCCATAATTAAAGTGTTGAAAACGATTTTTGTCGGAATTGAAAATAAACCGTACTTGAAGATGGAGAGCGAAGAGGAGATTCTAGAAATATAAGTTAGGACGGATTTGAATAAGAAATGAAGGTTTTGTGACGATTTTGCTCAAGAACGACGAAGAACGATGAAGAACGATGAAGAACGATTAAAGAAAGTATTAATTAGATCTTAAGTTGAATTATTGTAAAATGAAAAGTAGTTAGTGAGTAATGGTGGGTGATTGGGCCGTGTACATATAGGGGAAATATGGAGTCGGGTTTTGAAATTGTTGTTACGGAATTGACTCGGTTTTTATAATTATATTACGGTAATTGATTAGATATAATTAGATATTAAGTTAATTAAACCAAATATCTAGATATTATGTTATTGTAATGAAAAGAAAGAAAAATATCTAGTCCTATTAGAGGGTGAGAGAGCCGTGTGGTTTAGGTAGTAGTCGGGTCTGATTTAAAGCGATTTGCGTAATTTTCGTTGACGGATCGATAAAGTTACAAATATCTTAGATATTCGTATTAGTTTAATCGAAAGAATTAAAAGATCTTAAAGTGAGTGGAAAAAGGTGACATGGGCGTGTGACTCATGCCAAAGTTGGGTTTCGGGTTTGTTTCGGGATTTAAGATGACTCGGGAATAGTTAAATGACGCTCGGGTTTAAACCGTAAAACCTTTTTATAAATTCCGAATAAATTCAAAATAATTTTATTAAATTATCATAAATTCAAATAAATCAAAATAAAAATAAATTAAATTTATTATTTTTCAAATATAATTTCGGTCTTTAAATTTACGAGGTGAGTCTGAAAAGTCAACGAAAGTCAAAGTCGACTTAAAAACGGGATTCTCATGGAATCTCTCAGAAATTCCAAATACGAACTCGGAATTTCCAAATACGACTCGAAACAATAAATTCTATTTTAAAAACTTAAGTTTTGCTGAAAAGTATCCGTAAAATATTTACACTAGAAAAATAGGGTACTTTTCGGGTTGTTACATTCACGGTCTTTCTTAACTCCGAATGAAGTAAACGCGAAAGAACTGTTATACAACATAAAATATTTTCTGAAGTTTTGGGAGGTTGTGTCATTCGCCGTAAACAACATGCAAAGATCAGCCAACATCACATTATGTACAAGGCGCACATCTCCTTGGCAACAACAGAAGCTTTGTGATTCATTTTTGAAACGTTTTGCGCCGCAGTAACGACACAAGGACGACAAAGGACGAACATACGGCGTATCAGGCGGATATGAAAAACCTTCAAAGGTGTATCTATCATTTACAAAAGGTAAGAAAAGAAAAATACACGAAATATATGATGTTGTAGGTGGGAATTTATTTTTTTACCCTTTCGAGTAGAAGGTTACAAGACTGATCGATTTTTCTTGGTCGATCGATTTGTACAAGAACACGACGCAGCGTGCTTGTGTGATACATGGATTGGTGATCCTTGCCGAACTGTGGTATACGGGGAACCACGGAGGGGTGCACTTGGATGGACAAGCGTAGAAATTCGCATTTGTGGAGTAGCCACCATTTTTATTGGAAATTGGAACCGTTCGAATACTTTATGGCATGTCAAGACACAAAGTAGTGACATGAACACCAAGAACTCGTTACACTTAGCATTCTATTTTTAGAATGACTCTCGTGGATGCCAATGAACACGGATGTTCACAAAGATCTAGAGTAAGGGGTGAGGGTACATATTAGGAAGCTCTTTAATCGAACATCTAATCCCGCCCGCCTCGATAGCGGCCTCTACTAATGATTGGGGAAATCGTTCGTATTTGATATGTTATCGATTATATGCATGCAATGCAACATCCAACATTTTAATCCTGGCATGTGAATTAGACTATGTCGGTGAACATGTAATTAGCACTCAATTATGTCGAAATTAGGGATTTAGAATTAATTACACATGAGAGAAAAGCAAAAATCATACAGTTACAATGACTAAATGAGATTACAAAAGATTACGGGATCCACGTCAGAAATATACTCAAAACGGAGATTTGAAGAAAAGGAAAAGATTTGAAAAACTAAAAGATAGATTAAGAGCGATACTGCGACTAATAGTTAATTAATTACGTAATTAAAGGTACGTCAAGGCAAAAAGAGAAGTTCAGGGACATAAGCCAACCCAGATCAGGCGCAGCAATAACTGCGTCCTCTGGAAGAGGCGCATGGCTTGTTGCGTTTGTTCTTGAGTTTAATTCTAACTGTGAAGTTAGAATCGCAAGCCGTTAATGTTGTTTTGTATATTTACGATGGATTATTGACCTATGACTCGAGTAGAAGTGGTTTAACATATTAATTACTCTACAATTTATATCAACATGAATTCAGAGATTTGATATGAACGAATGGAACCTCTAAAACCCAAATTTGATGTGAAGAACAAAACGTTTTACAAGTTATGTGAAAGATAAATGCGATTTACAGTTTATCAACAAAGAAAATAAAATAAGAACGAGTTTACAAAAACCAGAGGAAGAAGAAGAAGAGCAGTAGCAGAGCAGCCTATAGAAGAGGCGCAACAGATGCTGCGATCCTTCCAGAAGGCGCAATTGCTGCTGCGATTCTATAAAAAGATTTTGATTAAAATCGGATTTGAATTTATTTATGACGTGAATCTTACATTAATTGAACGAATAATAAATAAACATAAAAAGACGGGATTTACACCCTCAGACTTACATGTTTGACAAAACAAGATTAACTAAATTAAATTTTTAGCGATAGCTCGACTCGAATGTATGCAGAAAGTGCCGTCGTCAAAGGACAAAAAACATCGATTGATTAATTGATTGATTGATTGATTGTGTAGTGGTCAAATTGGTCGGTCATGTAAACGTGACGGGTACCTAGAAAGATCTGAGCTTACGCGGTTGATTGATCAAGCACGTAGATGTCGAAAACCTTAGAGCAAGGTCTAGAATAATGCAAAGAGGGAAGAGTAGGGCGGAACACTCGCGTATCTTAAAAGTGAGAACGAAGCTCTCCTTTTATAGTATAAAATATGAAGAGTTTTGGAAAGACTCAAACTTTGGAAAGATTTCTCAAAAATATTCGGAAAACAGATAAAACAAGCTCGGGAACGAGTGCAACATGTGCTTCACCTCTTCCCCAGAGGTTTCCTTATGTGGAAGAAAGATTCTCTCGTTTCTTTAATGGAATTGTGGTAGATATATACTTCCTTTAAAAGATACGAGATAAGTTTTATCAAACAGATAGATTTTGAAATATTAAATAAAATATCCATAATATTCCCGAGCATTCCGACTCGGAGTTTTAAAACGGTTTCTACAAAATGAAGCGGTTTTCGACGCAGACTCCAAATAAACTCTAATGACTGTCAAAACGACCGTATCGGTGCGTAGATGACGACCAAGGGGTAGACACCAGTTTTAAAGCTATCACTTGACGATAAACTTACGAACTGTTATAAATTGTTCCGCGTACCAAACATGCAGCCCAATCATCACTGGGTGGTTGGTAGAAGGTGTAGAAACGAGGTATCTACAGAGCCCCCACTATGACTAAGGCTTGGACAAGGTAAAGTCAAAGTATAGCCACCAGGTCAATCTAAGATTACAACCTGACGACTATGGCGACGCGAGGCGGTTCAAGGGGTCCGAACCAAGTACCTGTCGTCTGGAAAATTTTAAAGTCTGTTGACCTTCGGGGAGGGTCGTTGAAAGTCCATTAGACTACGTATAAAAGCTCGCCAGCCATATGAATGAGTCATACCTGAGGCATCTTCTTATTTGGAATGAGGTGCGATGTGAGGCTCGCCAGCTGCGAGTGGGGTTGCATTATGAGGCTCGACAGCCGCTTAAACAGGGTGCCTAATGAGGCTCGCCAGCCGTCATTTGTGAGAATCTGCCTGTCTCTGTCCTCAGGCGAACTCTCATCGGGGAAACATATATTGAAAAGAATTGTGTGTGGGCAAAATTTTGGTAATAAAAGACAGGTACACGAATTGTGTGTCCGAAAGGTGGGTCCCTGCTGTGATGATAACGTCATGTTACGGTTTTGAAGCGTATCAAGGCGCGGATCTTGAAAAAGAACAAAGCTTGTGAAATAAGATGTCGGAGAAGAGGCGCACAAGATTTGGGCCCACAAATAACTAACCTATAACGAACTTTCAAATTGAAGTGAAATCTTCCTGGGGAATAGGCTCAGCAAGACTCAAATTGAACCATTGAGTTTGATGTTTAGAATGGCCTTGAACAAGTGTTCCTCTGGGCTTTCTTCTTCATCTGTAAGTTGAGGCACATAGTCTTGTTCTGACCGTCGCTCGATGCATAAAGGCATTTCGATTATATTGTCTGGCATATTGATCATGGCCGCAAGTTTCGCAAGAGCGTCTGCAAACTGATTCTCTTCTCGAGGTAGATTTAGATAAGTGACTTGATTAAAGAACTGAGCGACTTGATCTATCCTAGCCTGATAGGGTGCTAGACTTTCACTTCGAATTTTTCATGATCCTGTAACCTGGTTGATGATCAAGGAGGATTCTCCATGAACCCGAAGATATTTAATGCCTAAGCTAACCGCTGCTTGTAGATCAATGAGGCAAGCTTCATATTCTGCTGCGTTATTTGTCACCTCGAAGTCGAGTTTGACAGATTGCATGGTATGCTCACCTTCAGGAGAAATGCGCAATACTCCCACTCCAAATGCTCTTAAATTCGATGCACCATCAAAATAAAGGTCCCAGGAGTCCACACAAGTCTGTAGTATGTCTTCGTCTGGAAATGACCACATGTCTAATGCCTGAGTATCGTTGACAGGATTATCTGAAAAAAAACTCTTACTAAGGTAGTAGATACCTCTTTCTTCTTTTCCAACGGTCTGTACGAGCATAGCCCCCATGGTTGTTTCTGTGACTGTGAGATATAAACCAAGAGGTTGATCTCGTTGAGGAGGCATTAACACTGGTGGCTTAGCTAATATCTCCTTAATTTTGTCAAATGCTTTTTGGCAGTCGTCATCCCACATGGTATGATCTGTTTTCTTAAGCTTTTTGAAAATAAGTTCGCAGATCATAGTGAGTTTCGATATAAACCGGCTCACAAATTGTACTTTGCCTAGGAATCCTCTAACCTCCTTCTCTGTTTGGGGCATCGACATTTCGATTAAGGCTTTGATCTTGGATGGATCAATTTCTATTCCCCTCTGGCTGACGACATATCCCAGAAGTTTGCTTGATGTTACTCCAAATGCATATTTCTGAGGATTGAGTCTCATGTTGTACTTGCGCAATCTGAGAAAGAATTTGCGAAGGTTGTCAATGTGTCCCTTTTTGTCTTTGGACTTGACAATCATATCATCTACGTACACCTCTACTTCTTTATGCATCATGTTGTGTAACAATGTGGTTCCGATACGTTGATATGTGGCTCCGAAAATAATTAGCCTGAATGGCATAATTGTGTAGCAATATGTGCCCCATTGAGTGACAAAAGCTGTCTTCTGCATATCTTCTTCGGCTATTTTGATCTAATTATACCTGACATGCCCATCCATGAAGGATAACAACGCGTGATTTGCTATATTATCTACCAATATGTCGATATATGGTAGAGGAAAATCTTCCTTAGGACTCGCTTTGTTCAAGTCTCTGAAATCAACACAAACTCGAATTCGCCCATCCTTTTTGGGTACGGGGACTACATTAGTCACCCAGTCAGAGTATTCGGAAACTTTGATAAACCCGGCTTTGAATTGTTTATCGACCTCTTGTATGATCTTAAGAGCCCATCCAATCCTCATCCGACGAAGTTTATGTTTTACGGGTCTGAAACCTGGTTTGATTGGAATTCGGTGCTCTGCAATATCTCTGTCGATCCCGGGCATGTCTTTGTAAGACCAAGCGAAACCAGGTCGACGAAACTGGCTCTTTCGGTCGGGTTTAAGGTCGTCCATATCCTAAGTTCTCGGGGTTCTAGTTCGGTCCCTACGTCGATGGGTTCGGTATTTTCTATAATTGGAGCCCCTTCCCCCTCTTGTAGTATTTCCTTAATTATATAGGGAGGTAATTCTGGGTCAGGATCATCCTCATTATTATCATAAATAGAATTGCATTCAGAAAAACACGAGTAAGAAGAATCTGATTTATTCATATTAAATTTTGAAAATAGCTGAAACAAAGAGGCCATCTGTTCAGTATTCAGTGGCGGTAATGGAATAGCTACTGGGACATTTCCCAAGCTGCTATTATTATTCGATGATATGCTAGGAGAAATACACGAATGGGGGGTGACGACAGGAGGAGCCTCCGACTCTGACTGTGACTCGAATTCGTTGTCTTCTAGTTCTCCTTTGAACATCTCTCCTTCTCCTGTAGTGACCTTGAAGAGCTTTCCTTGATTGTTAGTCCACTTGATTGACTTTCTTCATCCTTTTGGGTTACTTGAGCCAGCGTCGGTTATCAATGTTGTAGGGTTGAAATGATCGTCCTGAAGTATCATGGTAATGATCTCATCCTGTGCAGCTATGAGGAATCGATCCTCTCCAAACAAAAGACTAACGGGATGCTTGTCTAAACAAGGTGTTTGACGAGTTTTGAAGGTATGAACCGTTTCTGAGGGTATAAAATAGCAATCATGGAAGACCTCGATTTCAGCTAGTTGTATTCCCTTATAGTGCCAAGGTTCAGGAAACCCGTGAAAATATTCTTGACTACCTTCCCTAATGAAGTATCCATTTAGAGTAGGGTGACTAGGTTGCATCTAAATTCCTCGACTTTTACGATTTTGTAGTTGAGTAATCATTTCTAGGGCTTCTTCCTTTGTGGGTCAATTCTAATGGTATCTTTCCGAAATTCCCTTCTTTGTAAGGAACAAAGGTACTCTTCCTAGTGGGGTTCAATGGCATTCATGGGAAGTATCCCTAAGACTTGAGTATGTGGTTGACCACTAAGTTGGAGTATGAATCGAAGTATAGAGGTGCCAACTCACTCTCTAAGATATTTATGCTCTGTAATGCTCCAAGCTTGTATACTGGATCCGTGACTACTTGGTTGCTGGACATTTTCTCTATTATAGCTTTGATAGGTGACGAATTGATCGTCACTACTTTTCTATCTAGAGGAATTTTGATCTTCAGGTGCAAGGTTGATGTTACCGCTTTAGAAGCGTGAATCCAAGGCCTCCCTAGAAGTATATTAAAGGATGCTTCGATGTCCACAATTTGGAAGTTGACCTTTCGTTCAATTGGCCCAGTGGCTATGGTGAGGTTTATTAGCCCTATCACCTTACGTTGTGTTCCATCATATGCTCGAACACCATGGTTGGTAGGAGTCCAATCTAATTCTTTCATGCTAAACTTACGCGCTTTTTTTAGTGGTATGACATTGACTGCGGAGCCATCATCTACCAAAGTCATTGGTACGTTCTTCTTTAGGCACGTGATTGTGATATATAGAGCAAGATTGTGACTGGCATCGAAAGGAGGTAAATCCTCATCTGAGAAAGTAACTGGGTTACTTAGCTTAATTGAGTCTTGGAGGACTAAGTTGACTACGTCGTCAAATCTAAAGTCATGAGCTACATTTAGTTTTGCCAATGCTTGTAATAAAGCTTGGCGATGGGGAAATGAAATCGCAACTAACTGTCAGACTGAAAGATCAGCCTTTGTCTTCTGTGGTTGTTTCAGTAGATGGTCAGTAGATGTATCTTCGCCATCATTTGAGGTGACGGCGTTGGTGTTAGTAACTGGACCATTAATGGTAGGACCATTCTGAGTGACACCTTGATAAGGACGCCCTGATCGAGTAAGGTAGTTTCTATCTTGATCTTCACTAGCCCTGACTATATCTTCACTATCTATGGTTTGATATGGTTTTGTGAGGTATTCATCCTCGTCCTCATCGACCCATATTCCGTTGACGGTACTGAGTTCGCTCAGTCTGATGATTTCGGCTTCCATAGTGATTACTCGTTTGACTAGACTATCACATATTGTGATCATCTCTTGCATAGTAGACTCTTGAGATAGAATTGGAATTAGTGGTATGCTTTCTTGGGGCGTGGCGCCTGGAATGCGTATAGATGCTACAGTGGTTTCAAGCTCTGAAACTTGTCTATTTACACTCTTAGCCCATGCGATGAAGTCATCGATGGTAGGAGAAATGGTGGAATATCTTTTGTTATTTTCTAACATGTGAATCTTATATTCGATTGGGGAAATGAGGTGTGAACAACCCAAGGTGGAAACTTCACCTGTAATCATCACAACTCCAAGAGGATTCTGAGTATTGTTAGGCTTGCTTCTAGGAGGTATACGTAGATGACCATCTTCAATCATATGTTGAATATCATGCTTCAATTTGAAGCATTTCTCTGTATCATGACCTTTACCTCTGTGATATTCGCAGTAGGCATTATCATCCCAGAACCTAGTTTTATTCTCCGGATCAGGCATAGGTTAAATGGGTTGGAGCTTGCCTTGTTGTGTCAACCTTTCCAGGAAATTGGAATATGTATCACCGATGCTTGTGAATTTCCTTTGTGGGTTGTTCTTTTTAGATGGTTCAACAAGATTGACTTCATCGGTTTTGTTAGTAGAGCTGTAAGAACGATTTGTTGTGCCTTGATATCTGCGACCTACCGTTTTGGACAAGAGCTCCTTTCGGATGTCGTCTTCAATTCATGTTCCTAGCACAGTTAAATCTTTCAAAGACTTTATGTTTTGGTACCTAAGGTGGTTTGCATAAATAGGTCTCAAATTGTCCACGAACTTTTCCACAAGAGTGGCTTCATCTGGGCGTTCAACAAGTTGTGTGCTAGTCTTCCTCCACCTACTTTGAAAGTTGGTGAAACCTTCTTTCTCATTTTGGGTAAGAATCTCTAGATTACGCATATTGACTTGAATTTCAGCATTGTCTGCGTATTGCTTGGCGAACTCAATTGCGGCATCATCCCAGGTTGCAATTTTCTTGTGTTCTAGAGAATAGAACAACTGCTTAGGAATGGTGTCGAGAGATGAAGGAAAGATCCTTAGGAACATCTTGGGTTTAATGCCTTTGATAGATATGTAATCTTTGAAGGCACGAATATGATTCAAAGGGTTCTCATGTCCCTTGAACTTTGGGATGTCAGTCATGTTGAAGTTGGTTGACAATTGGGTATTTACCACTTCATATTTGCGATTATTCTCCCTGTAGATGTCATCCCCCTTGAAGTACATTATTTGCTTCTCCAGGTATTGGAGTCGCTTTTCAGCTTCAGTAGGAACTGGTGGGGGATTGACTTCTAGTTGTCCCACAGGAGGTGGAATGTCATCATGAACACTAGGATCATGAATGTCCGTAGGAGGAAGCCTGGCTTCTACAGCAACAATTCGGCCTTCAATGGCATTGAGGCAAACATAAGCTTGGTCTTGACTTGTTTGGAGATAGATGACCGCAACTAGGACTAGATGATTACCATTCGAGTTTTTTCTCGGGTTGATGAACACTTGCTTGACTAGTTCCCCGGCCTCTTGGAAACTGAAGTAAGAGACCGAAGACGGATCAAAACACGATCGACCATTCTAGCACACTTACTCAAAAGGAGTGTGCCACTGTGTTTAAGTGAGTTTTGAAAATAACTAGTTTGAAATGTTTGTCCTAGACAACCGTAGTGTGGTTGTAGGACTGTCGATTTGAAGTGGAGAAAAGATGATTTTGACTAGACATTTGGGCAGAGTTTCGTCTCATTTTGCGCTACTTTAGGCCACCTTTAAAAATGTTTTACCGTTTTGAAAATGATTTTATTTTGAAAAGTTCGTCATGGTTTTATCTGCAAAATGGTGATCATGTATTGATTATACACATTTATATAGGCATTATAACGATATGCTAAGTTCATGTAAAAGGTTTTGGTTTAAAGTGTGGGTTGTCAGACCAAGCAATCAAACCCGCGTCTGTGGAGAGGTCCGCGCCAAATATGAGTAAGGCATTTTCCTAGTCGAATTCCTAGAGTAGTGAAAGTTCTGATACTAACACGAGTATGTATCGTGGTATGGTTGACGTCAATCGATATCCATCCTTAGGCCCAGATAAGAATTTGGACCGTCCAGACAGGATGATTGGTCAAAACGGGTTGGGTTGAGCCTATGAAGGCCGAATAAAACGACATAAGAAGGTCGAGTAATGAAAATCGACAACTGCCTCATACAGACTATTCTTTAACCTTGTTCAAGTTTCACCCTTGGTAACACGTAAGTGTATAATCCCCAGCGGAGTCGCCAAACTGTGATACACGGATTGGTGATCCTGGCCGAATTATGGTACACAGGGAACCACGGAGAGGCGCACTTGGATGGACAGGCGTAGAAATACGCATTTGTGGAGTCGCCACCAATGTTTATGGGAAATTGAAACCGTTCGAATACTGTATGCCATGTCAAGACACAAAGTAATGATTTGAACACTAACAACTCGTTACCCTTATCATTCTATGTCTCGAATGACTCTCGTGGATGCCAATGAACACGAATGTTCACAAAGATCTCGAGTAAGGGGTGAGGGTACATATTAGCAAGCTCTTTAATAGAACACCTAATCTCGCCTGCCTCGATAGTGGCTTCTACTAATGATTAGAGAAATCGTCCGTATTTGATATGTTATCGATTATATGCAAGCAATGCAACATCCAACATTTTAATCCTAGCATGTGAATTAGACTATGTCGGTGAACATGTAATTAACACTCAATTATGTCGAAATTGGGGATTTAGAATTAATTACACATGAGAGAAAAGAAAAAAATCATTTAGTTACAATGACTAAATGAGATTACAATAGATTACGGGTTCTACGTCAGAAATATACTCAAAACAGAGATTTGAAGAAAAGGAAAATGTTTGAAAAACTAAAAGACATATTAAGAGCGATAATACGACTAATATTTAATTAATTACGTAATTAAAGCTACGTCAAGGCGAAAACAGAAGTTCAGGGACATAAGTCAACCCAGAACAGGCGCAGCAACAGATGTGTCCTCTAGAAGAGGCGCATGGCTTGTTGCGTCTGTTCTTGAGTGGAATTCTGACTGTGAAGTCAGAATCGCAAGTAGTTAATGTTGTTTTGTATATTTACGATGGATTATTGACCTATGAATTGAGTAGAAGTGGTTTAACATATTAATTACTATACAATTTATATCAACAATGAATTCAGAGATTTGATATGAACGAATCGAACCTCTAAAACCTAAATTTGATTCAGAGATGAAAACCCGCTAATATCGAATTATTAGGGATCTAAGTCAAGAACAAAACGTTTTATGTGAAAGAAAAATACGTTTTACAGTTTATAAACAAAGAAAATAAAATAAGAACGAGTTTACAGAAACCAGAAGAAGAAGAAGATCAGTAGTAGGGCAGCCTCTGGAAGAGGCGCAACAGATGCTGCGATCCTTCCGGAAGGCGCAGCTGCTGTTGCAATTCTTCCTGACGTCATGATCAGTACTAAAAAGGTTTTATAAAAAGGTTTTGTTTAAAATCGGCTTTGAATATATTTCTGACGTGAATCTTACATTAATTGAACGAATAATAAATAAATATAAAAAGACAGGATTTACACCCTCAGACTTATATGTTTGACGAAACGAGATTAACTAAGTTAACGTTTTAGCGATAGCTCGACTCGAATGTATGCAGAAAGTGCCTTCGTTAAAGGACTAAAAAATCGATTGATTAATTGATTGTATAGTGGTCATATTGGTCGGTCATCCAAACGTGACGGGTACCCAGAAGGATCTAAGCTTACATGGTCGATTGATTAAGCACGTAGATGTCAAAAAGCTTAGAGCAAGGTCTAGAATGCAAAGAGATAAGAGAAGGACGGAACACTCGCGTACCTTAAAAGTGAGAACGGAGCTCTCCTTTTATAGTAGAAAATATGAAGAGTTTTGGAATGACTCAAAATTTGGAAAGATTTCTCAAAAATATTCGGAATACAGATAAAACAAGCTCAGGAACGGGCGCAGCAGGTGCTGCACCTCTTCCCCAGAGGTTTTCTTCTTTGGAAGAAAGATTCCCTCGTTTCTTTTATGGAATTGTGGTAGATATATACTTTCTTTTTAAAAGATACGAGATAAGTTTTATCAAAGAGATAGATTTTGAAATATTAAATAATATATCCAGAATATTTTCGAGCGTTCCGACTCGAAGTTTTAAAACGGTTTCTAGAAAATGAAGCAGTTTTTGACCCGGACTCCAAATGAACTCTAACGACTATCAAAACGACCGTACCGGTGCGTAGATGACGACCACGGGGTAGACACATGTGTTTGAGCTATCACTTGACGATAAACTTACGAACTGTTATAAATCGTTCTGCGTACCAAACATGCGGTCCAATCATCACTGGGTGGTTGGCGGAAGGTGTAGAAGCGAGGTATCTACAGCTTGAATAGATTCATATTGAACACTTATTCAGCATAACCGAAAAACCTCTGGCTACGGAGCGAAGAAATTATGTAAAAGAAGCAAATATTAGTAGTTTTAAGGAATAAACATATCAACTGGTGAAAACAATTAAACAATGTACGAGCGTCTAAACAATTAATCAACTGTATATACTTTGCCTTTTATATATATTATTCCTTTTACTGTCAGATTTGGGGTAACAAAATACGAGCGTCTAAACTATATTTTTTTTTTGCTTTAGGGTAGCGGCCACCACCCCTTGCCACATACTGGGTTCGCCCCTGTAAGCAGATAAGAAAGTTAATGTAAATGATAAGGTATAAGTACAACGGTTATTGCGTTAGATCTGTCCGTTTTGTTTCTTAGAGTAATGAACTTGACAAAAAATGTTTAGTAAAAAAGGTAAATTTTTTTACATGTAGTAAACTGTTATACAATCAACAAAATAATTGTAATAATATACGAGTAAAAAATGTGTAGATAATATGGAGTGATAAAAAAACTTAGTAAAAAAACTTGTAAAAAAAATCATACGCAAAATCACATTGACCAGTATTTTGGTTAATCCTGATAACGTATTTTTTTAATCCATTTAAAAAGAGATTCCAAAAGTAGTGTACATCTATTTTGTAAGGTGCCTTCACTCATATTTGATGGTCTATTTTTTGAACAACCTTAAGCGTAAGCTAATGTAGTAATATAAAAAACCAGTTTATAGTATAAAAAAAAAATTCATAATAGAACAATAAACATCACCAATCTTCCTGCAAAAAAAAAACGTAAAAACGAAGCATAAAACATAGGAGAAAATCGACGTAGAAGTTGCTGACGGCCTTTTATTTATCATAGAGATAGGTTTGTCTTTCATATAAAGCGATAATGATTTTCTTTCTTTCAAGTTAATCATTTTGTCCTAACTTAGTTTAAGTAATTACGTACGACTAAATTTGGAACTACAAAACCAAAAAAAATAACAAATTATACACCAAAACTATTCTATTATACTACATCCGATTTTAAAAAGGCAGTTTCATAATCGAAAAATTTCGAAACATAAATAGGA
>JAIUZE010029427.1:0-11294 GCA_022085475.1 Heliosperma pusillum | reverse complement strand
CCTTGAACTTTTGTTTCCTTACTCTCAAGTTCGAGGACGAAACTTTTGACAAAGTGGGGTGATTGTAACACCCGCAAATGTACCCTATTTTATAAGTAAAATATTTTACGGATACTTTTCAGCGAATTTTAGTTTTAATTTGGAATTTAATTTTACGAGTCGAATTTAGAATTTCCGAGTTCGTATTTGGAATTTCCGAGAGTTTTCAAGTAAAACCCGTCTTAAGTCGTCTTTGACTTTTGGTTGACTTTTTCCCTTACACAACTCATACTCCCCTTAACCTATTTCATTCCAACACAACTCAAACATTTCTTCTTCCTTAAGAAATCCCAAAACCCTTGCCTCCATTTTGATCCAACCTTAGATTCGTCATATTTCATTCGTTTCTTGCTCAAATTCACGTAAGTTCGTCTTATTCTTCCCCTCTCATCTTCCTCTATCCGTATTGGTAATAAAATTACCGTCTTTCTCGCTTTTTAACTTATCCGTCTTTCTCAAGGTGAATGATATTCATCTTTTGTATCTAATTGTAGGTGGAGACTTTCTAGAAATCGATTAAAGACGCGAAAAGGTAACGGTGAAGGGTTACTCGATATCATTTACGTGTTTTACATGCTTTATATGTTAGAATTCGTATTTAGAATACGATTAGAAAGCTTATGATTTATGCTATTGATAATGATTGTTGTTAGTTGATGAATGTTGATGATGTATATTGATTGTTGATGATTATTAGAAGTAAATTATGAGAATTAGAATTGATAGAACATTGTATGTTGTTCTCGGGTGAAGAGGTGCTCCCAGCCGGGTGACCGGCCGCCGGTCTGCCCACCGGCTGGGAACACATCAGTAGGGAAACTTGATTTTTATGTGTAAAGGTGTTCCTGGCCGGGTGCCCGGCCGCCGGCTCCCTGACCGGCCTGGAACACATGCCCTGTTTTTGTGATTTTTGGATTTTGGCTTGATGCGCGAGCCAGGGTACCGGCCGCCGGTCCACTGACCGGCCGGCACTACGGCTTTAAATTTTTCTTATAACTTCTAAAACTCGTAATTTATAATAGTTCGTATGATTCGTTTATCGTATAATTTTATGTAGTGACTTATAATATTAATGTTTTGGATATATGATAATTCATTCGCTTGTATCACATGTTTTGTGACGGTTTTTGCTATGTCCCACTTTGAGTCGGTATTTACAAATGTTACGGTTTGAGCACTATTTTGTTATGTGCTTTGTACTCTCATTTCCTTGGCTACCTCCACGTTCGTAAGGCTGGAATGTCGGAACGGGGAGGTAGTATTCCTACTGCTTAAATGCCATGGTTAGTGGGCATACGACGACGTTGTTGGGAGGCGAACGCATGCGTTGATCGACCCGGCCGTCAAATGTTGTGTACTTGCGAGGTGGTGTTATTTGCATGTAGCGTACCGCTTGTTATGAGGCTTGTGCTCTTTTCCGCCTCTTTCGTGAATTATTCTACCGAATTTGGGGTACTCGGCGTCATTTGATTGACCGAGTCTTGGATGCGAAATGTTTATCGCATGTCGAACTGGAAAATGTGATTCCGGGATTCTGGCCAGATTTAGACTAGGGCCGTATTATTATCGTCGTCCTACCGGAGGAAATTAGTGCACATATACGAAATGAATTGAATCGTGTATGCGTTCAGGGAAATTTCTTATCCCGTGGATGCCTTTTAATCATAATTGTCATGTACACGGTGCTAGTGCGTTTCATTTACCGTGAGAGAGGTCGTCTTTGTGTCGTTGTCTTTGAATGCGTGATTTCATGATTTATTATTCATGGTCATTGCATTACTTGGCATCGTCAATGTATTGGTACGTTTGAATGGATGATAATATGATGGATTTATTGTGATCATCGCATGACTTGGCATGGATTGTTTGTCGAGTCTCAATCTTATCAATCTGATCATCGCTAACGGTGAGATGTAAGCCCTAGTGAGCGTATTCGGTTGCCTAAGAGTGTCTTCCCCGAGTCTTTGTATAACATGATGGCTTCGGACTTGTAACACTTATGCTCTTATCATTATATATGGAATTGACTATTTATTCTTATCGTACTTCACATGTATATCTATATATGCATGCTTCTACTTTTGTATTTCCTTTTATGTACGTTTAATGTGATATGGCTGGGAGAACCCGGAGTTACTCCCCACTGACTGTGGCGTTCATGTTTTTCATGGATGAACAGGTTGCTTGCATTGGATGGCTTTTTGCTTTGACTATTTTGGGTGCGGGTGTGAGCTAGCGGGCGTTGTCCCTGGAAGTTTCACCTCTAGACGATATTAGCTAGTTTGGTTAAACACTTGTTCTTTGCTAACATTTTAAGAGACCCCGTCTCTTTGATGTATTTCCGTATTTAGTTTGTAATGTTTTGACACTCCTCGTTTTATTTCACTTGCATGTATAAAAGTTTTTTTAAAACTACCTATTTCTGCTATATCATTCACATGCTTGTATGTTTTATATTTCCGCATTCGCGAGGGTTGTCACAAAATGTTTTTGGTAAAGTATATTAGAAGTCTTCAACTTGTTATTCAGGTAGCCGGTCATCTAAGTTCATTATGAGAAGACGAGTGTAATACTTAGGTTTATTGTGGGTTAAAATTAGGCCTGGATTAATACGAGAATACCACCTATGGTATAGATTATTCTTGTTAATTTTTCCTTATATTTTTGCTAAAACTTATGTAATATTTATTATGTTCTTATTTACTGATTAACTTTAACTAAAACTTGTAATTAAGGTTGAATACGCCAAGTCCCTCCACAATGTTTTAACACTATTAGATATACATCATTATATACTAACTATATTTTGTAAATTCTTAATTTGCAAAATAAAGCTTTAAATTTTGTTATAATAACTCCACTATATTAAAAAATTTAAATTGTATGTTGGCACTTTGGATGATGTATTAATTAATAGAATTTTTATCCGTTTACGTGTAGAAGAGATCACTCTCCCTTGCAAATTTATTTAACTATGTGATTTTACTATTTACATGCATTTAAATGAATAATTATAGTTTTAATTCGTGTCTTTTTTTTTTTAAATATAGACTTTATATTTCTTTCTACGGGTAGTATATATCTATAGAAATCAATAATTTAATAATAAGGGATATTCTATGGTGTACCCCTGAGTTTTTTGGTTTTCTATGTTGTACCCCTCTTCCTTTTATAATCTACGTTGTACTCCTAAACTTTTTACTTATTTCTCCATGATGACCTCCTCCAACTCTACATTAACTTTATCAGTTTAAAACAACCATATTTTGACCTTTATTCAACCTCATTAATGTCCTATTACCATTCTCTATAAGTTTCATCACAAATCACAATTAAAAAGTAAAAGCTACTATTAAAAACCTTCGTTATGAAACATGAAATGATAATGGAGATTTCGTGATTTTTTTGTTAGATTCGTATTCTATTTTGTGAGCTAATGCATTAGTCGACGAACTAATAGGCAATTGAGTAGGTCGTCGAGTAATTGGAACGCTAAAAGATGGTTTAATAGCTTACTTAAATAATTAACTTAGCAAAGACGAACAAAACAGTCATTGTATAGACTAATGTATAAAGTTTAGGGGTATATCATAAAATTTCTAAAATGTAGGGGTACATCGTCATAGAAAACAAAAAAACTCGAGGGTACACCATAAAATTTCCCTAATAATAATAATGATGAAAATTATTATTATATGAAAGTATTTTTTCAAATATATTGAAAAAAATTATTTTCGTAATTATTTTCAAAATACTTTTTAGTTTTAACCATCGTACTTATTGTTGGAGTAAGTGTCCTTCACAATAGTGCATTTATATAATAAATCTCATTTGGAATATACGTGGCATGATTTGTATATTTTGATACTCCACGTCAGTTGATTAACGTAAATCGGTAACGCTCAGCTGACTAGAGTTATACGTTATTGTCGTATTACGGCGGTGATCAACTGACCCTTTCGGTCACACCTAAAAGATGAGACCCAAATAGAAAACTAATTATTTGTATGCGATACAGTTTAATTAGCCCTTTACATATATATATTTGATATATGTTTGATTACGAGAGTTATTTATTAGAAATTGAGTTGAGAACTCATACAGTTTAAGTTTATTAGTCAATTATACAATAACTGACTAAATAAATTTTACGTCTTATTTTAATTTAATTAAATAAGATTTAATTTAGTAATTAATCGTTAATTCACTAAATTAGTTGAGGTTGTGCATATATTTTGAGTTAGAGGTAATTAGTTAATTATCTTTACAAAGAGTTGTAAAATATATTAACTGGACTTTGTGGGACCCATTATATATTGATATAATGGTAAAATATCACTTGATAGTTGAGTGTATAATGATTATTAATTTGAGTCATATAATTGTTATATGATCAAATTAACATTTAATTATATTAGATAATTAAGCATATGATTATAAGTATTTGTGGGACAAATATTAAAAAATCAAAATGAACCCATTTTGTCATAAGTGCACCGGTTTTAGGGTGAGCAAAAGGAAATGATTTGATTCCTTTTTGTCTTACCAATAAAACACACTTTGTTCTTTCCTAAACTTGCTTTTTGTCTTACCAAGTAGTAATGATTAAGCATGCAAAGAAAAGAAACACTCAACCTCGCCAACACTCTATGTGGCCGGCACATGTGCTCATAAAATGAGCAATTGTTGTTCATTTTATTCACTTGTGCAAAACATATTCAAAACCTAATATATCTCTCTACATCTCTCTAAAAATAATACTAGTAAACTACTAATTTTTAGTACTATTTTTCTTGGTGTTCAGTAAGGAGTAGTAACACAAAAGTATTATTAAACAAGGGTTAGTTCTTATGATATCTAGTTAATATTATTAGAACTTTTTGTATCATCTTGGGTGCTACTACAAGGAGATCTTCTATTTTGAAGATTTGGGTTTTGGAGGATCATCCACTTAATTTCATGCTCAAGAACAATAAGAAGGAGTTCTTATTTTGCCCATATTGAACCGAAAAATCCCAATGTAAGGATGTTTTCACCTTATCTTTTCTTTTATGCTTTTATATTTGCATGCATGATAACTAGATCCTAAATCATTAAGTTAATGTAATTTAATGAACTAATTAGAGGAGTCTAATTAGAGGTCTAGGACTTTCACTTATCTTGCGTAAGCTAATATATAATTTTTATTAAATTGTCGCTGATATTTATGCTACATTAATGTCTTTAATTAATGATCCTGCTATCATTAATGGCTATAATTAAGTCTAAATATGACACATGACGCATCCACAACTTCCCAACCCAGTTATATATATATATATATATATATGTATATATGTATATATATAGAATATATATAGAGAGATATTTAATATATAGATATATATATATAGAATAGATATATATATATATATATATATATATAAGATTCGATATATACAAGAATTTAAGAATTTCAAATAAGAAAAAGAAAGTAATTGAGAACTAATTGAGTCTTAAAAACTAAATTGTAACTGAAAATGAAATACGGATATAAATTCAATTACAAAAAATGACAGGTGTTACAACCTCCCCCGGTAAAAGAGAACTTCATCCTGGAAACTTGAAAGAATAAAACAAGACTTATAGGATAAATAACGGTTTTTCTAAATACTCAAAATAATTTTTGAATCAGTTTTCAAAATTGAAACATTAGAAAAATCAAACTTCAAAGCTAAATGTTAGCAAGTACTTAACAAGTCATTAGACGTCTACAATAACTAGTTCTGACAACCAACCAACATCAAAGCTGTTAGAAAATGTATAATCTTCACTTAAAATCTTGAGACAAATCAAAATGTTAATGCAATATATCATTTGAAAGTTTTTTTTCAAGGTATCAAAAAAGATTATTTGGAAGAGTTTAAATATATATCCAAACAAGTTTTTCGACATTTCAAAACAAAATCGAGTTCAAACACAAACTAGAGTAAAATCTCTTGCAAGGCTTAAAGTTTTTAAAATCCTAACTCAAATTGTTCAAAATTTATAAGATACTCAATAGTTATAGAAATCAAAACCTTTTTATAAAACAGAATAGAAAAAGATTATAAATAAAAAGTATTCGAATCTTAACCAAGGAAATGCTTAAGAGAAGAAAATGGAATGAAAGATTTAAGAGTTTTACAAAACTCTCTCAAGGACTAGAAGAAGTGATTAACCATCTCGAGACTTCAAATACGACTTATTTAAGCAACTTAAGCCTCCTTATTTCCATTGTAATAATTATCACACTTATTTACAGCAAGCAACCAAGTGGTCAAAATCAAAGTTGTCAAACTCCTAAACTATTTTTTTTAGATTATTAATTAGAATAACTTTCATCTAAAGCATTACACAATTGATCTACACCTCAAAACAACAATGTCCATAGAGTAAACTACCATCCATCAATATTCTGACTAGAAATCCTCGAAACTGGAAGCAACATTATACTACTAGAATTCATAAACTACCATCTAATGGAGACAAAGGTCTCTTAGCAGTCCGACCCATCAAATTTCTAATCATAACATTCAACTACTAGGGGTTAAAAGCTCAACCACTCTATAATCTTATCGATGGTCTAAATTTCTTCAACTAAAAAGTTTCCTTTAAAACAATTAGCACTAAAACATTCCTCAAGTATTTCTTTTACTAAGGCACTATGGGTAAAACAATCCTCAACATCAAGATCATATATTCCTCAAATCTCAACTGAAGAGTCTATCGATCTCAAATACTCAAGAGGGGGGGGGGGGGGGTTAAATTGAGTACAGATAAAGTATGAGGGTGAATGAGCAACGAGTAGTTCGAATTTATTGATTAAACCCGACCTAACTAATTGCTCGTCGTGTGTTTAAAAACAAATAAATATGTAAAGCAAGCAAAGAAACAAGAGACGCAAGAATTTTTGAAGTGGTTCAGTTTCACACGTTGAAACATACGTCCTCAATTAATAATTTTAGTACCTTCCACCGGATTACAAAATTACTAACCCACTCGTACAACTAACTCAAGGTGTAACTCAAGGTGAGTACTGTTAAATACTCGATTCAAAGTTGAGTATTGCTAAATACTCAACCTATCTTACGTTAATATAAAAATGTTTTTTGTTTGTTCTTTGATGTTCACACAATTGAACGAATAAGAACAAATCTAGCATTATTATCAAATAACGTTTCTTCTAAAGTAAAGTGCAAGAAAGGTACGACTTTTCGAAAATAAGGTTTGCGAAATAAATATTTTACTCAAAATATTTATCACAATGCAAAATATAAAATCTAATGTGAAAAGCTTGTTCTTAATACATGAGGTACATGGGTACTTATAGTAGTAGAGCAAACTAGGTTTTAAATTAAACTCTAGCATTGTCGTGACCTAACTTGGGTACCAAGATAAGTCTAGGTTAAATTTACAAACCCTAATTAACCATATGCCATTCTTGGGTGACAAGAAAGATATTAGGTTGGAATCCTATTTAAATACTAATTGAACAAGAGAGCTATTCACAAACAACACGGCTCATAAGCCTTAGTTTCGTGAAGCCTTAGTCCAACACGGTTTTAACAAGATATATTTAGGGTTTAGATTTGACATATATGAAACCCTAGATAGCATGACAACTTCATAAGTTGTTTTACTAATAAATAGAGAAATCACAATGATATTCAAATTAAATAAATTTAAGCTATGATCTACCACAAATACACCTCTTAAAAAAACTTTATTCAAAACAGTTTTAAAAGATTAAAACAACCATACCGATTTCCACAGATTCAAGGTTATAGTAGAATCACTTATAACCTTGAGCATGGCAAGTAAGGTTATAGGCAGGACAACTATAACTATACTTCCCAACATCACTATTGAAAGATACTGTTATTGGATGACGACCTATACTATAAGATCTTCCGGGAGATCTTAAGTATGCTGATCATCACTTCATTCCAATCTTAAGCTCTTCATCTTGAGCTCCGCAAACTATTTCAAGTCTTTTTCTTTGATCTTGAGCTTGACTTTCACCAAAGTTATGACAGAACCAGTCATAACTTTACCATAGCAGTTCCAAGGTTATGACTCAGGTACCTATAACCTTGTAATACCTTTGTTTCACAAATCATCAAAGTTATAGTTGAACAAGCTATAACTTTAAGTGTCAAACCATGCTTAATATAACAAAGACTAAAAAAACAACTACAAGCACAAGCATATACATTATAAGGTCAAACATGTCATTATCAAAACCAAACATATAACTATATGGTTCAACAAATTCCCCCTTTTTTTTATGATGACAAGCCTCTAATGATTTGTGACTAAGGTAAGTTCCCCCTCAACATAAAACTATAAAAATCATAATAGGGTAGAACGCAAGAACAAGATATTCAAGGCAAAAGTATAAGAACCTAAGGACCTTAAGAGACTAAAGGTCTTGACAAGGAGACATTAGCATCCCCTCGAGAACCGGATGGGTTTTCTGTGTGAGTTTCAGGAGGGGAAACAGAGGACGGTTTTGGATGGGTTGTTTTGGAAGTAGAAGGTTCAGAGTCCATGGTTGAGAAGGAAGTGAGGAGTTGTGTGTGATGAAAGTAAGGAGGGTTTTTTTGCGTGAGGAGAGGGGGGGGAATAGTGAAAGAGGTGATGTATAATGATGATGGGAAGTGATAATATTTATGGGTAATTAATTATGAGAGGTGAAAGGTTAAGTTGAATAGAGTAGAAATAGGTGAGATTTTGTGTAGGTTTTGTCGGCTAAAAAGATTATTTCCCCCCTTTTTTTGTTGAAACTGGAAATAAGATAAAATCTAGGGTAAATAAGATAAATAGGATTTGGCTAGATTGTAGGTAAGAGTAGATTTTTGTAGAATTTTGCCAAGGTAGAGTTAAGGTAGGAAATATTGGAAAATCATGAATGCATATTTAACAACAACTATAATGACACGTAGATGGAATATTCTAATGTTTATAATACAACGTTGTAACATGCATAAACTTTCATCGGAAAATACGGGCACATTCATACAATTTCATCAAATCTAGTCAATCATAGAGTGAAGAAAATATTATGACAAGTTTAATTGCCACCGATTAAACCAATTTCCAACCGCAAAGTCTCAAAACGTTCTCTAGCCAATGTCTTTGTTAGAATGTCAGCCCATTGTTCTTCCGTACTACAAAAATCAAGTCGTATGTTGCCCTTCTCTTCTTGGTCTCTAAGATAGTGGTGTCTAATTTCTATGTGTTTTGTACGCGAGTGTTGCGCGAGATTTTTGAAATAATTATAGCACTCGTGTTAAAACATAAAATAGGTATACACCTCACATCTACACCATAATCAGATAATTGTTACTTAAGCCAAAGTAATTGAGAACATACCAAGGCTGCAGCAATGTATTCAGCTTCAGCAGTAGATAAGGCAACAAAATTTTGCTTCTTTGACCCCCATGAGATTATACAAGGTCCAACAAATGTAGTTATGCCAGATGTACTTTACGTCAAGTGAAAACCTGCATAATCTGCATCTGAATACCTTATGAGATCGAAATTGAATTCAAGAGGGTACCATAGGTATAATTTAGAAAAGCCAATTAAATACCTCAAAATTCTTTTAACTGCAATCATATGTGATTCTTTAGGGCACGATTGAAATCGAGCACACACACATACACTAAACATAGTATCAAGTCTACTTGCAGTTAAGTAAATAAGTGATTCAATCATACCTCGATAAGTCATCTCATCGACAGACTTACCATCTTCATCTTTGGTTAACTTCTTATCCGTGACCATACGAGTGGCCATAGGATGAGAGTTTTCCATACCAAACTTTTGATTAACTCTTTGATGTATTTTTGTTGATGTATCATTATACCTTCTTTTGTTTGTTGGATTTGTAGTCCAAGGAAGAACTTGAGTTCTCCCATCATACTCATTTCAAATTCAGAGGTCATAAGTTATGAAAAATAATCACATATTTTATTATTAGTTGAACCAAAAATAATATCATCTACGTAAATTTGTAAAACTAATCAATCTGACCCCCCGGGTTTCAGGAATAAGGTTTTATCGACAGATCCTTGTTTAAAATCGCTTTGAAGTAAGAATTTGGACAATCTGTCGCACCCACCATGCCCTTGGTGCTTGTTTTAAACCATATAACGCTTTATCTAGTTTAAAAACATTGTTTTGAAACTTGTTATCCAAAAAACCGGGGGGTTGCTCAACAAAGACTTCTTCTTCCAAATATATATCCGTTAAGGAACGCGGTCTTAACGTCCATTTGAAATAATTTAAGTCCTTTGTGAGCTGCAAAATCTATTAAAAGTCTAACAGCGTTAAAGTCGAGCTACGGGAGCAAATGTTTCATCGCAGTCAATCCCTTCTTGTTGATTGTATCCTTGAACAACCAATCAAGCTTTGTTTCGCACGATGACTTCCGTGTCATCTAGTTGTTTCTGAACACCCATCTTGTACCAATGACTGATCGTTCCTTTGGTCTAGGAACCAAGTGCCAAACTTTGTTCTTTTCAAATTGTTGTAGCTCCTCTTGCATAGCAACGATCCAGTCTGGTTCAGTGAGTGCTTCCTTGATATTCTTAGGCTCTATCATAGAGAGGAAAGAGTAAAAGGAGCAAGAGTTGTTCATAGATCTTCATGTTTGAACACCTTTTCTTAGATTACCAATGATCGAATCCATTGGATGAGAGTCCTTATATTTCCATTTCTTGGATGTCTCCGACACTTCTTCATTTGAGTTTGAGGTGGAGGCTTCAAGTGATTTGGAATTAAGGATAGTTCCCCCTGAATATGATCTTAGGGTTGTAGTTGAATTAGGTATAACCATGTATTCACTACTATTGTCCAAATTTAAGGTTATAGCATCATCAGTCATAACCTTAGTATCCATTTCCTTATTTTGAAAGGAAGTTATAGTATCATCAACTATAAGCTCAGCTCTATTTCCTTTATCATTTGAAGCAACCTCAATCTCATCAGTTGTGCCTTCGATTTCCTTTTCTTCCTCATCCAGTTCTGGAGGATCATTCTTATATAGTTGGAAGTCAGGTTCATTTTCATATTCCTCATCTTGAGCACTTTTTTCGATGCATAATATTCTTTTGTTAAAGATTTTATAAGCCTTACTATGATCAGACTAACCAATGAAAATAGCCTCATTACTCCTAGGATCAAATTTACTTAACCTATTTTTGCCATTGTTATGAACAAAGCATTTA
>JAIUZE010029423.1:0-11335 GCA_022085475.1 Heliosperma pusillum | reverse complement strand
ATTTGAGAGTTTTAGAGAGAAGAAGAGTTTTTGAGAGATGTATAAAATAAGAAAGAATGAACTAGTAAATAAATTGAACAACAATTGCTCTATTTATAGCCAAAAGGGCCGGCCAACATCATCACAAAAGAGTGATTTTTCTTCTTATTTTATTGCCATGCAAAGTGGTAATGTGTTGTAGTGAATAAAATGATTTTAGGTTTACTATTCATGTCATAAGCATATGTTGCTTGTGAGTATGAATAAGAGCAACCATCATCACCATCCACTACATGTATACCGGCCATGTGAGGCCTATTTTGATCCATTTTGATTTTTGATATTTGTCCCACAAATACTTATTAATCATATGCTTAATTATCTTGTATAATTAAGTGTTAATTTGATCATATAACAATTATATGACACAAATAAATGAATAATATGTACTTAACATTGTAAGTAATATTCTACCATTATATCAATATATAATGGGTCCCACAATGCTTAGTTAATTTATTTTACAACTCTTTGTAAATATAATTAACTAATTACCTCTATCTCAAAACCTCAACTAATTGAGTAATTTAACGATTAATTACTAAGTTAAATCTTATTTAATCGTATTAAAATAAGATATAAATTTATTAGTCAATTATCGCATAATTGAAAAATATGTTTAATCGAATTTGAGTTCTTAACTCAATTTCTAACAATTAACTCTCGTACATATCGAATATAGGTAATGTACTAATTAACTGTATCATATACAAATAATTAGTTACTATTTGGATTTCATCCTTTAGGTGTGACCGAAAGGAATCAGTTGATCACCGCCGTCATACGACAATAACGTCAAACTCTAGTCAGCCAACCGTTATTGATTTACGTTAATCAACTGATTAATCATATATATAGTCAATAAATATCCCAATTATATTCCTTAATAAGATTTATCATGTGGCGTACTATTGTGGAGGACACCTACTCCAACATGAAGTTAACTATCATGCAATAAAGTTATCTAAGGTCACAAGATCGGTCGATTCAATTATGCCCTTTAGATCTACAATTTAACATGCGATCGCTATCATTAAACGAGTTCTATTCAATTATCGTAGCCTATCTTAGTCTTAACCCGGTCGGTGTCAATCCTAATTCGCGAGACTAGTTAATTAATCTTGGCCAGTAATCAAACAACTAGAATTAAAACGATAAACAAACGATAACCATACAATTGCAATTCAATTAATTAATCTACCCCTTCTAACAATCCTAGATCCCCTTTCAACCCTAGAAAGGAATTCAGCTACTCATAACGATATTAATAACAACGATATTAATTAAAGTAAACATGATTAACAATTATGAAAGGATGAACAACGAATAATTAAAGAACAAGAAGACAATTAAATTGAATAACGAAGAAAGATTGAAGAATACCGATTACAAGTTGAACTAAAGACAATCGTCTTTGATGAATCAAATCCGGAGGAAAAGTAAACTAATTAGGGTTTCTGAATTAAAGCCTAAAAGTATTCAAAAGCATAAGAAAGTATGTCTAATTATGAAAGACGAGCTTTCTTTTTATAATACAAAAGATCTAATTAATTAGGTTAAAGTTTAGGAAAATATAGAAATCCGCCGAAAACGTAGGTTGCTCGATCGAGCAAGGCACTTCTGCTCGATCGAGCAAGGCACTTCTGCTCGATCGAGCAAGGCACTTCTGCTCGATCGAGCAAGGACACAGTGCGACTCGACCGAGCAATGTAGGTCTGCTCGGTCGAGCAGCCCTTCATTTTGGCTCGTTTCTTCACTTTTCTTCATTTCTTCTCTTCTCTTTTCTACGATCATACTCCTCCATGCTCCATATCATCTCAAAAAGCTCCAAATGCATCCAATCTGCATTAAAACATAACAAAAGCGGCAGAATCGATATTCTAGCTAAAATAGCATAGAAATAAGCAAAGAAAGACGGTAAATCAAGTTAAATGCATCTAAGGGAAGCATAAAATATGTATATAAATAATGATCATCAATACCGTCACAAATGTCAACAAGTTTGGTTCCGTTGAAGTAATGACCACTAATGGCGAAAAATTCAAAGTCAATGGCCATCGTTTGAAGGTCTACCATGAGAATGCGATCGTTGGGATAATCGAGGGAGTTCGCATGGACACTTGAACCGACTCAAACTTCATACGTCGTGCGAGACGTTAAACCAGCGCTTCATGGGAGGCAACCCAAGCTTTTGTTTGCTTACATTTTATTTTCTTTATTTTCTTTATTTTCTTATTTTCCGTAATTTCTCGTTTTTTTTAGACTTAACTAGACTTGACGGTGTTTGTTTTTTCTTTTTAGGTGAAAAAATGAAGACAAAAAGAGTCGATGGGGAAATTCACGCATCCCCATGCACGAAAACCCGTTCGGGGAATATCGTATTACAAATCACGGAAAAAGTCAGAGACTTACAGAGGGCAAACCCCGATCGGGGCTGTAATTTTCTATGTGTCTGTTTTTTTCGTTTGTTTTGTAAACAAACGAAATCCATATATCCCCTTACAAGAACACGACGGTACTCCTTCTTCCTCTATTTTCTTCATTTTCTCACTTAAACTCAAAAAGAACATCAATTCCTTCATTGATTTGCAAGCATCATTCACTCCTCACCATCATCAAGTAAGTTTTGCCTTTCTTTATCTCTAATTTCCTCCATTTCAATCAATTTAATCAAGATTATCAAACCCTAACTCAAATTGGGGGAAATTGATTTTGTGCTTCATTATGCTAAAAATTGATTGTCTTGTGCTCTATTAATGTTTGTAGGATGAATTAGCTTACTAGTTTGTTCTATTATTGTTATTTGGATGGATTTTAGTAGCCTTAGGATGAAATTTCGTCTTAAAATTTCAGAAAAATGGCACCTAGAAAAGCTCTTACCCAAGGTGTTTCAAAGAGAAGAAGAGGTGATGCGGAATCTTCCCGAGCTGCGGAGGATGTTGAAATGCCCGATGTACCGGAATGGCATGATGATGATTATCCCCGAGTGGTCTTTAGTGATAAAAAACAATGGGATAATTGGGTCCTCCTACGCTCCAAAGGTATGAAAGCAACTAAGTTTATCAATCACGCTTCTTTGAAAAGAATCGGAATTGATAAACATGTTAAGGCTTTATTTAAAAATCTTGGTATGATAGCTTGTTACAAAATGGATTATCTAACCTTTCCCGAACTCACACTTGAGTTTTTGAGTTCCTTCGAGTGTCATAAATCAAAACGTGAAGGGTTTGTCCATTTTGTATCATTCCGATTGTTTAATAATGCATATCGTATGGATTTGTCGGACTTTGCTAAGATTTTTGCTTTACGATGTGAGGGATTTTGTAATGAATCACCCAAAATTACCTACCCGAATTGACTTGGGCATCCATTTCTCACTACGCATTCACTAGTTGGGACCATACCCCTCACCAATACATCCATTACCCCGAAATTCGCATTTGGCAACGATTTATGGGGTGGACTTTCTTTGGGAGGAATGAGCCTCACTCGGTGAGGAGTATTGAGATTGAAATTTTAGGTGCCTTTCTTAATGTAAACGGTGATGCCGAATGAGAAATGAATATTCCTTATGCATTTGCTAGCCACTTGACCAAACAATGTAATGCAAAAAATCGGTCCATTGTTTTGGGTGGGTTGGTTACTAGAATTGCCCATAGCGTCTGCCATTTCAACCAAGATACCACCGATTTAGTTCCTTTGGAGAGTCGGGAAAGGGGGGATGGACTAGATTATGACTATTTCCTATCTTGTAATTGGTTTTGGAGTTCCCACCCGGATATGATTTGGAGGATTGATAATCAAGACTCTATTACACTACCAGGAGAGACGGGAGAGCTTCAACCTTTGGTCCATACTAAACCCCGACGTGAGAATTGCCCATTTATTCGACCCACTTATCATTTGCCACTTAGAGGTGAGCGAGCTACCACCGTTGACCGTCGTGCTCGAATCCCACCAACTCAAGCACGTCATTCCAGATCTAGCGTTGGTGTGACGGATATGATGCGTGACCTTAGCCTTAGTATTAATGTTATTCGTGATGACCAAAGGCTTGCATTGTATCCTATTTATGATCACTTTGCTAGGCAAGGGGTGATTCGACCCGAGGGACCGCATCCATCTTTTTATCATTATCCCTCGGATGGATTCCCTCCTCCTAACCATGATGCAGGTACTTCTACTCACCATGATGTCGGTCTGGATTTTTGTGACTCGGATTATGGAGTTGAAGCATTTCAAGGAGGCTATGGTGGAGGATATGGTGGCGGTTATGGTGGTGCTTATAGTAGCTATGAAGAGGGACTTGGAAGTGGGCAAAATATTGGTGAATATGTCACTCCTTTTGATAAGTGAATATTTGTATGGTTTTAACCCCCAATTTAGCTCGGTTTTGTATGTTATTTGTGCTTTGTTAAGCCACTTTATGAGCTAATATCGTCTTCTAGGCGAATTCCTATGTTCTAACATGTTTTGTAGGGAAAGTGACGTTTCTAAGCCCTTTTTCTATATTCCCGAGCATTTGCCTAGAACCCGACGATTTAAGAAGCAAGCTTGTCCAAGTGAAAGGCATTTCAAGAAGGTTCACTAATTCGAAAGAGAGAAGAAGCAAAGACAGTTTCGTAGTTGTCGGAAGACTCATTTAGGCGGAAGAATTCATCGCTTTACATCAAACTCTATCAACAAACCCGACTCAAGAGGTCAAGGGGGATGTTGGAAGTCAAGTCAAAGCAAAGGGAGATGAAACGACAGTCAAGAGCTTCCAGAAGACCACATACCCGATCGGGTAAGTGTGTACCCGATCGGGTAAGTGTGCTGATTCGAGCATGGCGGCTTCTTCTTCCTACTTTTGTCCTATGTGTTTAATACCCGACCTCTTCTCCACGAAACCCTAATACTATAAATAGATGCTCTAGCCCCTCATATCATATCATCCATCTTACAATTCTCTTCTTTTCTCTTCTTACATTTCTCTTTAGATTAGGAGGAAGGGAGAACTAGTCTCTCTTCTCTCATTTTTCTTCTTCTTTAGTCTTTAGTTCTTAGTTCATTTCTGTCCATTTCATATCAAAACATTAGCTTAGATTAATAAGAGTTTCAATCCTTTTAATCTACTTTGTTGGGTTCAAGTGTTGTAATTCAAGGATCGTTTATTAAGTGCAAGGATTTTCTATTATTGTTATCGCTTTCGTTCATGATCGTCATATAGGTATTTCTGTTTTATCCCTTGTTTAATGTTCTTATTGTTTTCCATTTGATTGTTATTCGCTTTACATATTGTCTTAGATTCATTGTAGTACCGTTATAATCATAGTTTCATTTCCTAGATTGTCAATTAGCGTCGTTATTATCACCATATAAAGAGTCAAATAAACATGTCAATCCTTGTTTCCATTGTTAATATCATTTTAGATTTAGACATTATCATGAGTAAGTAGTCACCTTTCTAGGGTGTAGGATAGCCATGTTAGATTGATTAAAAGATGTTAATTGGATAAAAGAAATTGTGCCTTTAAAACATTGTGTCTATGCATGTTTGGATTGTAACGATAGTTAACGACTTCTGGCCGGAAATCATCGACTAGTATGGAATTCTTTTCCAAGGTAGACATACGAGAATTGAATAGACAAAGCATGACATGGTAGATTAAGACCTAGTAAATCGCCTAAAAAGCCTGCTAGACCATCTGATCTATGATTGTAATGAACACATCATTCTTACGAACTCACAATGAATTATTTGCATGTTCCAAATCCAATTTCATCAATATGTCAATCTACATGTGTGAACCTACTTCCCTAGATGCTTTTCATCACTTGCTTTATTGTTTTCATTTGTTTTTATTTTGTTTTCATTTATGCTTTATATTAGTTTAGACATCAAAATCCCCAAACCCAGATATTCGTTAGATAAAACTCAATTGCGAGACACTTCACATTCTATAGGAAACACCATCTCCCTGAGGATCGACCCCTACTTCCCTAATTACATTAAATTGTTATTAGC
Source organism: Heliosperma pusillum (assembly GCA_022085475.1). NCBI lineage: Eukaryota > Viridiplantae > Streptophyta > Magnoliopsida > Caryophyllales > Caryophyllaceae > Heliosperma > Heliosperma pusillum. The sequence continues at coordinate 5,289 of JAIUZE010029423.1, read as the reverse complement.
CTAGTCTGGGTAATTTATCTTTGTATCGGGCTCGCGACAGGCCGATCAAATTTTGGCGCCGTTGCCGGGGAGCACGGTTTAGTTTTCCTTTTTCTTGTGATTTTTATCGCAATTAGTTTTATCTAGTCTTTAGGAACCCAAATTCCTTTAGACCTCTCTTGATTTTTCATCTTAGCTTTTCAATCTTATGCCCAGATCTTCTAGACTAGGGACCCCTATCTCTTTAGACCCCGACTAGAAAGAACTCTGCGTAGGAAACAAAGCTATTCAACGAAATTTCAAAAGCTTCTGATACTTTAAGTTTAGATCGTATTCGTGAGAAATACTCGGATATTATATCTAACTCTTGAAGGAGAAGAAGATCCATTCTCATCTCCATTCACAAAACCAACCAATTTCAAACAACACTCCATCTTCATCTTCACAAAAATGGTTCGACTTTCAGACCATTCCAAACCCACCGCAGAAACACTTCCAAGGGGTATTGCTACACCCCAAATCGAAGCCCAAAACTTTGAAATCAAACCCTCCTTCATTAACCTTATAGAAAGAAGCCAATTTAGTGGCAATGCCACAGAAGATCCCAACCTTCATATCCAAAACTTCTGTGACTATTGCTCCACTATTCGACAAATTGGAGTCACCCAAGGGCCAATTAGAGAGATGCTCTTCTCATTTTCTTTGAGGGGTAAGGCAAAGTTGTGGATACATAGCCTTGATAAGGTTACGTTAGGTATCACCGATTGGGAGAGTTTAGCTCTTGCCTTCTACCAAAAGTACTTTCCTCCCGAAAAGACTGCTTTGTTGAGAAGTCAAATCACTGGTTTCCAACAAGGGGATGATGAAAGCCTATATGAAGCCTGGGAGAGGTACAAGGACTTGCAAAGAGAGTGTCCTCATCATGGGATAGATCGTGGGCTCCTTGCCATCACATTCTATAACGGGTGTTATATAAAGTCCCGTCGTATCCTGGATTCTGCTAACAATGGAAGATTTGATCAAATCAATGTTGCAATTGCTCACACTACCATTGAATCCATGGCAATTCACGATTCTCAATATAGAAATTCCCGCTCCATACCATTGAAATCTAAGCAAGAGGACCCCACTTTGACACTTTTACAAGCTCAAGTAGCCCTTCTCACACAAAAGCTAGAACAAATTCAATCCTTTACATCTCAACAGAGTGACAATGGTGTAAGTAAAATTGAAGCCATGATTCTGCAATTGGCTCAAAGGCAAGACACCATGATAGCTCAATTCCAAGAGAGCGATCAAGCTAAGGATGCCGCCATCAAATTGTTGGAAGCTAAAATTTCCCAATTTACCTCTTCTAATACCCACCAAAAGCAAGGGCAGCTGCCTTCAAAATGTTACCAACCTCACGAAACTGTAAATGCCATTTCCTCGAGAAGTGGTACGCATAATGATGAGCCCGTGGTTGTTAATGTTGAAGCTGAGGTGCCCATGTCAAAGGGGAAAGAGCCCGAGATTCCTATTGAGATCAAAGTCCCATTTCCCCAAAGATTAGCCAAGCACAAGGAGGAGGCAAAGTATGGTAAGTTCCTTGACGTCGTCAAGAACTTAAAGGTAACAGTCCCTTTCATTGAATTGCTTACACAAGTTCCTTCTTATTCCAAGTTTATGAAGGAAGTCCTAAAAAAGAAGAGATCCTTCAATGAGATGAAAACCGTAGCTTTCACTGAAGAGTGTAGTGCACTCTTGCAAAATAAGTCTCCACCAAAACTTAAGGACCCTGGTAGTTACTCCATCCCTTGCACTATAGGCACGTATACAATTGATAAGGCCCTTTGCGACCTAGGTGCTAGTGTAAGTGTCATGCCCTTCTCTATGTCTGAAAAACTTAACATGGGTGCTTTGAAATGCACTAATATTACTTTGCAAATGGCGGACCGTTCTCTAAAACAACCTAAGGGTGTTTTAGAAGATGTGCCCGTCAAAGTTGGTAAGTTTTTCATTCCCGTTGACTTTCTAGTACTTGACATGGCCGAAGACTCTAAAATCCCAATCATTTTGGGAAGACCCTTTTTGCACACCACTGGTGCATTTTTCGATGTCAAGAATGGGAAGTTGACACTAGAGATAGGAGATGACAAGGTGACCTTTGGTAAAAATTTCACCATTAGGAGTCCTGAGTTAGAAGACTCGTGTCATGTGCTTGATGTTAATGACTCCTCTATTGTTTCTTCTATGCCTCGATCCTTACTGACGGATCCGTTGGAGGCACAGGTTAGTGTTGATTCTCTTGTAGGTGAGCATACTAAAAGCACTACTGCTAAAAGTGCTAGAAGAGGCTATTCTCGGAAAAGCTTGGCTTGGATGGAGAATGTAAAGAATGCTATGAAGATGAGCTTGGATGACAGTGAGTTTAAGGATAAATGATGATTTCAAAGAAAGAAATGGAGTCTAGCAAGACTTTTAAATTGCGCTTCTCGGGAGGCAACCCGTGTTCCTTTTCTTTTTGCATTTTTTTTTATTCCCTTTTTCATTGTTAGGATTTATTTTGCAAATGAAAGAATTTTTGAAGAATCTATAAAGACCTTCCTTGTCAAGTCCAAAAGACTAGCTTGGGGGAGTCCGCGCTGACTAGTAAGCTTCACTCTTCTTTCATTTTTCCTTTTCCCCATTAAGCATCTCATTGCATATTTTGTCTTTGTGCTCACATTGAGGACAATGTGATGTTTAGCTTGGGGGAGGGATTGCATTTTCCCATTTTGCATTTTAGTTGATCATTTTTCAAATTTTGAATAAAAGAAAGAGAAGATTTTTGAGAAAATTTAAAAATTTCTGAACATTATTTAATGCTTTTCATGCTTTGCTTGCTTGTTTACTATGCTATCATGTTACATTTCCCAAACTTATAGCTTTCAAAAGATAATGATTCGATACTTATTGAATTGTGCATACATGGGGAAGTCTTGTACACAGTAGGCATGGAATGAATCTATAGATGAGTACGCTTGATCTTGACATTTGGCAAGTTACATATATTGTAAGGTAGAACCTCCTTAGGCTGATACATCTGTACCCAGTCTCATCTAGGTGTGTGTAATTCTCCTTGTGATGTGTGTCATGTCAAAACGCATAAGTATGTTTCTCATTTCATTTCTATAAGCATTGCATTCATGATTCACTATGATTTGAAGCCTTTTTCACTTTGAATTACACCTCAAAATAAGCCCTTTCATACAAATGCTTCACAAAATAATAGCTACATATAAAAACTGCGTACCTTTTGAGCTAGTAGCTAGACTATGGTGTATGGGTGCTCTTTTGAGAAGATTTGTTCTTGTTTGTCAAAGTGAATTTGGAAGAACGAAAATGTTCAAGAAGTGAAGTTATGTTCAGAAAAGAAAAGAAAAGGAAAAAAAATGAAAAGAAAAAAATATGAAATAGAAAAAAAAGAGAAAAAAAACGAAAAAGAAAGAAAAAGAAATAAAATAGAAGTTGTGAGTATCTCCTAAGAAATGTCAAATCAATAGAAGGAGTTTACCCTTGTGTTTCGTGTGTAATAAGTCAATTTGTTCCTTCTGGCTTCGTTATTTCGTCTTTTGGGAGTTGCTAGCTCATTCTAACCTTCACATGACCATAACTATTTGTCCACCTTTCACCCATTTCCCAAAGCCTTCTTCTTATTTTTCGGCTTCTTTTCTATGTGCATTATGATCTTTGACTTGTGTTTTGAATTGTTTACCATATTAGACTGCGGACACATTTTCATAAGTCGTAGATAGGTGAGTGTCTCAAAAACATTTACACATAAAGAAATCACCTTTTACATACATGAGTGTTCGAGTGTACCGTGAGAGTCCATTTGTCAAAAGATCATGCAAGAGCCGAAAATTCTATAGTGAAATTCTTTGTGCTACGCCGTTATGTAAATCTCAGCCATGTTTATATATCACTCTTGCCCACGTTGTTTTTGGGTTGTGATTAATTATGTTTCCAAAGTTTTACGTTGAGATTTGTTTCTTCATGGTGTAGTAGCCAATGCTTGCAACCCTTGTCCTGGTATTGTTTGTTATGTTTGCTTGAGGACAAGCAAAGGTTTAGCTTGGGGGAGTTTGATAAGTGAATATTTGTATGGTTTTAACCCCCATTGTAGCTCGGTTTTGTACGTCATTTGTGCTTTGTTAAGCCACTTTATGAGCTAATATCGTCTTCTAGGCGAATTCCTATGTTCTAACATGTTTTGTAGGGAAAGTGACGTTTCTACGCCCTTTTTCTATATTCCCGAGCATTTGCCTAGAACCCGACGATTTAAGAAGCAAGCTTGACCAAGTGAAAGGCATTTCAAGAAGGTTCACTAATTCGAAAGAGAGAAGAAGCAAAGACAGTTTCGTAGTTGTCGGAAGATCAATCATTTAGGCGGAAGAATTCATCGCTTTATATCAAACCCTATCAACAAACCCGACTCAAGAGGTCAAGGGGGATGTTGGAAGTCAAGTCAAAGCAAAGGGAGATGAAACGACAGTCAAGAGCTTCCAGAAGACCACATACCCGATCGGGTAAGTGTGTACCCGATCGGGTAAGTGTGCTGATCCGAGCATGGCGGCTTCTTCTTCCTACTTTTGTCCTATGTGTTTAATGTCCGACCTCTTCTCCACGAAACCCTAATACTATAAATAGATGCTCTAGCCCCTCATATCAAATCATCCATCTTTTTATACTTCTCTTCTCTTCTCTTCATATACTTCTCTTTAGATTAGGAGGAGGGGGAACTAGCCTCCCTTCTCTCATTTTCTTCTTCTTTTGTCTTTTGTTCTTAGTTTATTTCTGTCCATTTCATATCAAAACATTAGCTTAGATTAATAAGAATTTCATCCTTGTAATCTCCTTTGTGTGGTTCAAGCGTTGTAATTGGTGGATCGTTTATTATGTGCAAGGATTTTCTATTATTGTTATCGCTTTCGTTCATGATCGTCATATAGGTATTTCTGTTTTATCCCTTGTTTAATGTTCTTATTGTTTTCCATTTGATTGTTATTCGCTTTACATATTGTCTTAGATTCATTGTAGTACCGTTATAATCATAGTTTCATTTCCTAGATTGTAATTAGCGTCGTTATTATCACCATAATCAAGAGTCCCAATCAACATGTCAATCCTTGTGTCCATGTTTATATATTTTGATTAGACATAGTCATGAGATAAAAGTAGTCACCTTTCTAGGGTGTAGGATAGCCATGATTAGACTTGATTAAAAGATGTTAATTGGATAAAAGAAATCGGCCTTTTAAAACATTGTGGTCTATGCATGTTGGATTG
>JAIUZE010029422.1:0-10913 GCA_022085475.1 Heliosperma pusillum | reverse complement strand
GTCATTTTGCAAGAGTCTAGATTAGATTAATTTAGTCATCACCGCCTTCTCTTGGGTTCGACCCTATTCTTACCATTTTACTACCTTTATTTAAGATAGTTTGTGTTGGTCTACGAGTTATAAATTGTTATATGATTGTAGCTAATTAGCGGAATTAGCGACACCACTTTTAAGCCCGTCAAATTTGGCGCCGTTGCCGGGGAGGGCAATATAGCTAAATATCAAATTGAAACTCTTGTTAGTGTCATAATTTGTTTAGATTGTTTTTCAAATATTTTCTTTAGTAGTGTTTATAGGTTACTTTGTGTTGAAGTTACTAATTTGTGTTGTTGAGTTGTCTTAGAGTTTATGCCTAGGTCACAAGAGGGACTTGGTGACCAAGATATTGATCCATCTTCAAGTAGCATATCAAATTGGTTATTTTCAAATCCCCTTTATAGGAGACCTTTTTGGAGGGAGCCTAGTGAAGAGGAGTTGGAGAATAATATTTTTCAAGAACAACCGGAGGAAGTGTTTGAGTCACCACCTAGGATACCATCTCCATTGAACGTCCTTTACCCACCCAATATGGAGGATAATAGGATAATTGGTGAAATTCGGGCAAGGAACTATGAGGAGCAACCACTTTGTATTGCATATCCTCCCATGGGGGATGTGAACTTTGAGCTCAAAGGTTTCTTCGTCCACAACTTACCTAGATTCCATGGCATGGTGGGGAATGACCCTAATAGACACTTGGCCGAATTCCATATGATTTGCCAAGGTGTTATTCCCCAAGGAGTGACCGAAGATCAATTCAAGCTAAGGGCATTTCCGTTTTCTCTTCAAGATGCGGCGAAAGAATGGCTCTTTTGTCTTCCGGCTTACTCCGTTACCACTTGGGTGGGCTTGAAGAAAAGGTTTCTTGAAAAGTATTACCCGGATTCAAGACACAATCACTCAAAGAAGCTTATCACTACCATTGAACAAGAAATGGGGGAGACTCTTTATGATTATTGGGAGCGTTTCAAAAGTCTTGTGGCAAGATGTCCATACCATGGCATGTCGGGAGATGATTTGTTGACGGCTTTCAATGAGGGGTTGTGCCAAAATGACCAAAGAATGATCATTGCCGCCACCGGAGGTGGAATTGATACACTTAATGTGGCCGAGGCCAACAATATTATTGAAAAATTGGCAATGAACACAAGAAGCTATGGAAGAAAGAGTGAAAGGGGAGTAAGCTCTAGGAATGTATCCTCCATGGAGAATCCTTATGCATCTCAAAACCAAATGATCATGCAAGAAATGAGTGAAGTTAAAAGTATGATGTCAAACTTGGTTGTTAACAAAGGTAATTCATTCTCTCAACACCCCAAACCGATTGAATGCTCATATTGTGGGGGTGACCATGCCACCAACACATGCTACATCATGATTGAACAAGGAGCAACTATGGAAAGTGTTAATGCTATGGGGAATGGGAATTACAATTCAAGGAACCCAAGTGGTGGGGGAATATACAACCAAGCGGGGAACTGTGACCTTTTGGGATAGGGAGGGGATAAGTCGAAAAGCTTTGAAAACGGTCAATTCAATCATTTGAGAGCCCAAAATCCCACCCAAAACCGGAACTCCAATTTCCAACAAAACCCACAAGGAATTTACAACAATCAAAGGCCCAACAATTCAAATTTCCCAAGAAACTCTCAATCTCAAAACAATGCTCAAAGACAATCGAACCAAGGCCCCATTCAAGGAAATTCTTCTTCTCAAGGGAACTTGAGTGATATCTTGCAAACACTCCTTACCAATCAAGAGAAAGATAGGGAGGAGGCAAGGAGAAATCAAGAAGAGGCAAGGAGAAATCAAGAAGAGGCAAGGAGAGATAGAGAAGAGGCAAGGAAGGATAGGGAGGCAAACAACCTTAGGGTGAGCAACTTGGAAATCCAACTATCTCAAATAGCTTCCAATATGTCAAAATCTTAAGCCTCAAGCTCCACAAGATTCCCATCTCAAACCATTCCACCACCGAGGGAGATGTTAGTGCCATGACCTTAGGGGAGGCAAGGAGTTGGAGGTACACCCCCTTGGAAAAGGCAAGGAGAAAATGAAGAACCTTGAGATGGAGACCTTGGAAATTGAAGACCAAGGAGAGTTAGTAATTGGTCATGAGGAGCTATCCACAAGCAAGGACCCCAAGGGAGACACTTCAAAGAGGGGTAAAGACATTATTGAGGATGATGAAGTAGAGGAATACATACCGGAAGTCCCATTTCCTAGTGCTTTGATGAGCACAAGGAAGTATGACAAGGAGAACGACTTGTATGAAACTTTCCGGAAATGTGAGGTAAACATTCCTCTTCTTAATTTGTTGAATAGTGTCCCTAGGTATGCAAAGTTCTTGAAAGAACTTTGTACACCTAAGAGAAAGCCTAAGAAAGGAGCCCATAAGGTTAGGGTGAGTGAGCATGTTTCGGCAATTTTCAAGCAAAACTTACCAAAGAAATGTGGAGACCCGGGCATGTTCACCATCCCTTGCACCATTGGAGGGCAAAGTTTCAAACGTGCCATGTTAGACCTTGGAGCCTCTATTAACGTCATGCCCCTATCCATCTATGAGACCCTAGGCTTAGGAATTTTGTCTAAGACCGGGGTAGTTATTCAACTTTTAGAGTCAAACCCGGAAGTCAACAAAAGTCAAAGTCAAACCCGAGACCCGAGACCCAAACCCGACAATTGGAGTGGCCTACAAGCAAATCATCAAAGCAAGAAGACCAAGTCCAAAGGGTCAATGGAAGTCAAGGAGGGACTAAAATCCAAAGGGTCAACGAAAGTCAAGGCGAGAAAGGAAGAACAAAAACTGGCAGCATGAAACGCTGCTTGCGCTGGTGCACGCTGCCAGCGTCCACACGACGCTGCCAACGTCCTGGTCTCAGGCTTGCCTTTATTCATTCTCCGTCTTGTCATTTTGAGGCCCATTTCTCAAGGCCCCTAGGTTTCCGGAACCAAGGGTATAAAAGAGCCAAATTGTAGAGAGAGAAGCACACAACATTGGATACAACATTCCACAACACATTTCCTTAGAATTCTCTCTAGTTTTGTTCTTCATTTTGGTTTTGTATTTTTGTTGAACTTCATAATGGGTTGTAATATTTGGATTATGGGTAACTAATCTTCCATTGCTTAGTGTAATTGGAACAAGTTCTCTCCTTGTAGCATTGTAAGACCTTTTGAACCTCTTCTTCTCTATTTAATTCCATTTTCTTATGTTTAAATTCCATTGTTGAATGAATTGTTGTTGAGACTAACCATCTAAGCAAGTGTTTGTTTAATTATTGCTTTGTCTAGATAAATTTGGTTAATTTGTCTTGATTGTGTTGAAGTAACCTTGAAGGATTGTAACTTTGGTTTAAAGTTAGAATCTTTTGAGTGGAATTTGGTTTATTGTGTAATTAGAAAATGGTTTAGTGTTTTATTACATGGTTCTAGCTTGTTTCTTTGGTTTTGTTCTTAAAGCTTGCATCTTTGATTTGGGCTCTTGTTTTAATGAGTGTAAATTTAGTTTTAAAGGGTCAATCCTTGGTTCGTTTAATCCATGTTGGCTAGTTTCTTAGAAACTTGTATTAGATAATTAGAGAAGAGAGGAAAGGAAGAGTCTTTACTTTGTTAATTGTGGGGAACTTGGGAAAATTACACTAAGTTGTTTCTCCATATTTGAATATTTGAATCTTTAGTTTTTGTTGGTAATTTTAGACTTGCTAATCAATTCTCATGTCAAACTTTCTCCTTATATGTTATCCTACATGTTTTGCCATTGTGAATATCATAGTTTGTAATTAATTTAAGCCTTTGTCTTAATTAGTGTCTTAATTTGTGATTAGAGTAATTAGTTAGTAATTAGTTTTGTTAATTGCCATTTTGCAAGAGTCTAGATTAGATTAATTTAGTCATCACCGCCTTCTCTTGGGTTCGACCCTATTCTTACCATTTTACTACCTTTATTTAAGATAGTTTGTGTTGGTCTAGGAGTTATAAATTGTTATTTGATTGTAGCTAATTAGCGGAATTAGCGACATCGCTTTTAAGCCCGTCAGTACCTAAAAGCGGTATTTGATTCCCTTGCAGATAATAGTGAAAGAAAATAATCAATGGTATCTTGACAGTGGTTGTTCGAGACACATGACCAGAAATAAGAATTTTTTTCCTTTCACTAGAGCCCTTCGACGTTGGCAAGGTCAATTTTGGAGACAATAAGAAGGGCAAGATAATCGGTGTAGGTAAGATTTGTGTATCTTCTTCACATGCTATTAATAATGTCTATCTGGTAGATGGTCTTAAACATAACTTGCTAAGTATCTCTCAATTATGTGATAAAGGCAATAAAGTCGTTTTTCATTCAAATGTTTGTTGCATCATAATTGAAGGTACTAGTAATGTTATTCTAGAATGTCTACTTAAAAGGAACGTGTATATGATTGATTTAAACAAAGTCACAACAAGTTCCTTTACATGCATGAAAGCTATTGTAGATGATTCATGCTTGTGGCACAAGAGGTTTGCACACATTAGTCCAACAACTTTAAAGAAACTCAAATTGTGGGATTTATTTGAGGGTTTACCCTCAATCAAATTCGAACAAGAAAAGATGTGTGACTCATGTGCCCGATGTAAACAAGTTATATCTTCATTCAAACCAAAACGAGTAGTAAGTACAGAACGTCCACTTGAGTTGGTACACATGGATTTGTGTGGACCTTGAAAGTCAAAAGCCGTGGTGGATCAAGGTACGTCTTCGTCCTAGTCGACGACTACTCAAGGTATGTATGACCTATCTTTCTATTTACTAAAGATGAAATTTTCGATGAGTTTGTAGTATTAATGAAGCTTGCCCAAAACAACTATGATAAGAAGTTAGTTTCTATTCGTACGGATCATGGCACCAAATTTGATAATCAAGCATTTATAGAATCTTGTAGGGAGAATGGTGTAGGACATAACTTTTCTATACCACGAACCCCACAACAAAACGGTGTCGTCGAACGTATGAATAGAATACTAGAGGACATGGCTTCCACTATGATTTTGTGTAGTGGCCTTCCTAAGAACTTTTTGGCTGAAGCCATTAGTACTGCATGCTATATGCACAATAGAGCTATGATTAGACCAATTCTCAAAAAGACTGCCTATGAACTTTTAAGAGGGAGAAAACCCAATATAGCTCATCTTCGTTGCTTCGGTAGTAAATGTTTTGTCCATAATAATGGAAAAAGTAATTTAAGCAAATTTGATCCACGAAGTGACGAAGCTGTGTTTGTTGGTTATTCTAATCATAGCAAAGCTTATAAAGTGTTTAACAAAAGAACTTTGTGCATAGAAGAAAGTGTTCATGTTGTATTTATGAAAATAATGTGCCTGAACAAGTTGAACAGAATGAAGAAGAAGACATGGATGATCCCGACTTTTGCCTTACAAGGGATAATTTACCAGAAATCGAAGAAGAAGTTATTGGAGGAATCAACGATGAACTTGATAAATCCACAAATGATCTTGAAAAGAGAACTGAGACAATTATTGATGATACGAATGTCTCTTCTCGAAACAAGGATAAGGAAACCGAAGTTATAACTGATGATGCTATAACTTTGGACCCAGATCAAGATATTGTAACTAAAGTTGTACCAACTTTAGCTATAACCCTGGAGCCGGGCTCAGAGGAAACCAATCCTGATTCTGAATCATTTGAGGAAAGTGAGAGTTCATCAGATGATGATGAGCCTAAGAACTCTAAGAAATGGAAGTATAAGAGTTCTCATCCTATGGATAGTATCATAGGAAGTTTGAATAAGGGAGTTCAAACAAGACGAACATTAAATAATTTTTGTTCATTATATTCTTTTCAGTCTACCATAGAGCCTACCAACATCAAAGAAGCACTTGCAGAATCCGACTGTATTGTAGCAATGCAAGAAGAGCTTCAACAGTTCGAACGTAATAAAGTTTGGCATCTAGTGCCACGACCTAATAATCGAACTAAGATTGGTACTCGATGGGTATTCAGAAATAAATTGGATGACTCGGGAGTTATAGTTCGTTATAAGGCTCGATTGGTCGTTCAAGGATATAATCAACAGGAAGGGATCGATTATGACGAAACCTTTGCACCTGTAGCAAGACTTGAAGCTATTCGCATGCTTATCGCCTTCGCAGCTCATAAAGGAATGAAACTGTACCAAATGGACGTTAAGACTGCATTTCTTAACAGATATTTGGAAGAAGAGGTTTTTGTTGAACAACCTCCCGGATTTTTAAATAGCAAATTTCAAAACCATGTTTTTAAACTTGATAAAGCTTTATATGGTCCGAAACAAGAGCCTAAGGCATGGTACGACAAATTGTCTAAATTTCTATTACAAAATAATTTTAAAAGAGGATATGTCGACAAAACCCTATTTCTAAAATCCAAGAGTTCTGATTTACTTGTTGCTCATATTTATGTAGACGATATTATTTTTGGCTCTACTAACAATAAATTGTGCAAGTACTTTTCAGATCTAATGACCTCGGAGTTTGAAATGAGCATGATGGTAGAATTTAAATTCTTCCTAGGATTGCAAATTCAACAAATTAAGGAAGGTATAAAGATTCACCAACAGAAATATGTCAAGGAGCTAATCAGGAAATTTGGTATGGAAAACGCTCATCTAATGGATACACCTATGGTAACTGATAAGAAACTGACCTTAGACAAAAATGGTAAGTGTGTCGGTGAAACCACATATCAAGGTATGATTGGTTCTTTATTATATTTAACTGTAAGTAGACCTGACATAATGTTCAGTGTATGTGTTTGTGCTCGATTTCAATCATGTCCTAAAGAGTCACATATGATTGCACTTAAACGTATCGTGAGATATTTAATTGGTACATCTAATTTATACTTATGGTATCCACTTGTGTGTAATTTCGATCTAGTAGGATATTCAGATGCAGATTATGCAGGATGTTCTCTAGATAGAAAAAGTACCTCTGGATTCGCTACGTTTGTTGGACCATGCATTATAACTTGGGGCTCAAAGAAGCAAAATTCTGTTGCATTATCTACTGCTGAAGCCGAGTATATAGCCCCAGGACGGGTATGTTCTCAGTTACTTTGGTTAAAGCAACAACAATGTGATTATGGTATAAATGTTGGTTGTATGCCTATATTTTGTGATTAGACGAGTGCTATTATTATCTCTAAGAATTCAGCTCAGCATTCTCGTACTAAACATATAGACATTAGACATCATTTCTTACGCGGCCATGTAGAAAAGGGCAACATTAAACTAGAATTGTGTAATATTGAAAATCAGTGGGCTGACATTTTAACAAAGGCGTTAGCGAGAAGACGTTTTGAGATTTTGCGGTTGGAAATTGGTTTAATCAGTAGCAATTAACTTCGTCATATTTATTTTATGAACCTGCATGACTGGTTAGAATAAGACAAGATTGTATGATTGTGTCCGTGTATTCTATTGCTAGTATATTTGTGTTTAATATTATATATTTTACTTGATTATCTTGCTTATTAAGTATCTTTTGAATATTGAATTATGGACCACATATTTGCCAAAAATCTATCTTATTCACTTTTCTAATTAACCAAAAATTCTACCCATGTATTTCACCTTGACCGAAATTCCTAACCACATTATGCTACCATATCTTTTATTTATCTAATCCTATCCTTACCATATCTCTCCTATATTTACCCTAAATTCCTTTTTCTATCCTACCCAAATTCAAAAAAAAAGGAAATAGAGGGGAAAGGACGGCTCACGTGCCTACCCTACAAAACCCAACCCCAACACTCCCTTTCATTATTACCTATCACCATCACCATCAACACACATCGCCAACACCACCTTCCATCTACTACACGAAAAAAAAAAACCAAACTCTCAAAAATGGCTTCCTCATGGTCCACAACCAAAAACACCAACACCCTAACTCCAAAACTCAAACACCTTGCATGTCTACCAATCCATCACTACAACCCAACCAAAATTCACCCAATTTAACCCAAACCGAGTCGGGCTCGGTGCTTGAAGGTACTAAAAGGCGTCGATTAAATAAGGGAAAGAATAGGGTACAAATTGATGCTAGTAAGGACATCGAAATAACGGAAATCGAAGGGACAAAACGTCCTCTGTCTCGTGAATTTCTCCCTCAAGAAACGGCATACGGACTTGACAAACTTCGATTAATAAAGGAAGAACGAAAATTGGTTAATCGGGTTGCAAAATATGGTATTCATGGTGGCCGGAGTTTTCCGAAGGTATGGTGTGAAAAGTATCAAGCTTTAACTTTCTTCAACGATTTCTTGAAATTTCAAGAATGGGAGCATGTGTCTCGGTTTATTAAGGAGCAAAAGTAGGTGTCCTCCACAATAGTGCGCCACATAATAAATCTTATTAAGGAATATAATTGGGATATTTATTGACTATATATATGATTAGTCAGTTGATTAACGTAAATCAATAACGGTTGGCTGACTAGAGTTTGATGTTATTGTCGTATGACGGCGGTGATCAACTGATCCCTTTCGGTCACACCTAAAGGATGAAATCCAAATAGTAACTAATTATTTGTATACGATACAGTTAATTAGTACATTACATATATCCGATATGTATGAGAGTTAATTGTTAGAAATTGAGTAAGAACTCAAATTCAATTAAGTTTATTTTTCAATTATGCGATAATTGACTAATAAATTTATATCTTATTTTAATACGATTAAATAAGATTTAACTTAGTAATTAATCGTTAAATTACTAAAATAGTTGAGGTTTTGAGATAGAGGTAATTAGTTAATTATATTTACAAGGAGTTGTAAAATAAATTAACTAAGCATTGTGGGACCCATTATATATTGATATAATGGTAAAATATTACTTAAAATGTTAAGTACATATTATTTATTTATTTGAGTCATATAATTGTTATATGATCAAATTAACACTTAATTATATAAGATAATTAAGCATATGATTAATAAGTATTTGTGGGACAAATATCAAAAATCAAAATGGATCAAATAAGGCCTCACATGGCCGGTTGGTATAGAGTTGGTAAGGTGATGATGGTTGCTTTTGTTCATGCTCACAAGTCACTTATGATTATGACATGAATAGTAACCTAAAATCATTTCATTCAACACTACACTCTACCACTTTGCATGTGATTAAAATAAGAAAAATAAGAGCCAATTTTGGCTCACCATGACCGGCCATATTGCCTATAAAAGGGCAATATGGTTGTTCATTTTATTTGTTCAATTCTTGCTTGTTTTTCCTACATCTCTCAAAAACCCTTCTTCTCACTAAAACTCTCATAATACTAATATTTACTAAGTATTACTAGTGTAGTAATATATTCTAATATTAGTAGTATAATATCTATCTTATTATCTAGTTAATAATAAGGGTAGATTATTTGGTATCATCTTGGTGCAACTTGAAGGAGGTCTTCTAGTTTGGAGATTATTCTTGTGCATCCATATTAATAGCTCAAGAACAACAAGAAGGAGTTCTTGTTGTGCCAATTTTATTTCCATATCAATATGAGGAAATTTCTTCTTTTATATAAATGTCTTTATATTTGCATGCATGTTACATAGATCATTAAATACTAAATTAACAAGTAATTTAGTAACTAATTAGAGGAGTCTAATTAAGGTCTATGGACTTTCATGTGGTATCAGAGCTAGCTTGTAGCATGCATGTTCATTTTGAATATTTTTTATTAAAGTTATAAGATAACTAATAAATCAAAAATTTAAGTTAAAATTTGGTGCATGTATACCTACTGACCTCAAAATGTTTGTGGTCAAATTTCGTGATTATAGGGATTGATTTGCTATTTATTTTGATTTTTGGCTTTTAAACCGAGTTAACATGCATTTTATGAGTTAAAAGTTAACTAAAAATAGTTGCATGTTGATTCTGGCCATGACATTTTAATATGATCTCACATGCATGTATTACATATTGTATATACAATTTCGTGACTTTTAATTAAGTATTGCATGTTTATTAATTTTTATACGATAAAAGTCGATAATATGAGATTATAATATTCATAAAACTGAAAAGTCCTTTTATGGTCTTGAAAATTTTTGGTACATTTTACATTCTGATATTGATCATCTTGGTGAAATTTCATAATTTGTTTCACTGTTTTACTAAATTTAAAGATTTTTATTTGATAAAACCATTAAATACAAAGCTATTTGTTCACAAATTAATTTAAATTTTTTGAGCAAATGATTTTTATAATGTTTATATTTTATTTTGGGTTTATTTCATAATTGTTATGATTAAACCGTTATATTTAGCAAATGAAATCAAATCGATCTAATTAATGACCAACAAAATTAGTAGGGACTAATTTTGAGTTCTAAAAAAGTTTAGTTAATTAGTTTGAAATTAAATGAGATTTAAATGTTGATATTGATTTTTAATCGTTAAAAATCAATAAATCCCGTAAAATCGAGCTACAATGAGCATGAATGTGTTTAGGGCGATTTTGGCATGAATTTTGCAGCAATTTATTTTATTTATGGTTGAATGAATGAATGTCATTTATTTAATAATTTATGCAAATTTTGTACCTAGTATGGCCTAGTTATTTTTTAATCGTTATTACCCGTAATGTAAGGGAATAACGGTTTGGTTGTAATTTTATTGCGATCTCGTATCGCCGGTTAGTATAATTTAATAATTTTATTTCATAGAATAAATGTATAATAGGAATTTTGTATATTTGTAATTATTTTTATGAAGACCGGTGACTCCCTCAAGACGGTGCCATTTTGGAAGGTGTTCCAAGTGAAGAGGCAAGGGACCAAGGAGTTGGTTTCCGAATTTGTAACTATCTAGTTAATTTGA
>JAIUZE010029416.1:0-26805 GCA_022085475.1 Heliosperma pusillum | reverse complement strand
ATGTGAGATACGATAAGGATAGATAGGCAATTCAATATATAATGATAAGAGCATATGTAATACAAATCCGAATCCATCATGTTATACAAAGACTCGGGGAAGACACTCTTAGGCAACCGAATACGCTCACTAGGGCTTACATCTCATTGTTAGCGGTATAAGTTTGATAAGATTGAGACTCGACAAACAAACCATGCCAAGTCATGGTATGATCATGAATAATCAATCATGTAATCATCCATCCACACATAACTATACATTGACGACCTCTCTCACGGTAAATGAAACACACTAGCACCGTGTACATGGCAAGTATGCTTAAAAGGCATCCACGAGATAAACATTTCCCTGAACGCATACACGATCACATTTCGTATATGTGGACTAATTTCCTCCGGTAGGACGACGATATAAATACCCGGTCCTAGTCTAAATCTGGCCAGAATCCCGGAATCGCATTTTCCAGTTCGACATGCGATAAACGTTTCGCATCCAAGACTCGGTCAATCAAATGACGCCGAGTACCCCAAATTCGGTAGAATAATTCACGAAAGAGGCGGAAAAGAGCTCAAGCCTCATAACAAGCGGTACGTTACATGCAAATAACACCACCTCGCAAGTACATAACATTTGACGGCCGGGTAGATCAATGCAATGCGTTCGCCTCCCAACAACGTCGTCGTATGCCCACTAACACATGCAATCAAGCAGTAGGATACCTCCCCGTTCCGACATTCCAGCCTTACGAACGTGGAGGTAGCCAAGGGAATGAGAGTACAAAGCAGATAACAAAATAGTGCTCAAACCGTAACCTTTGTAAAAACCGACTCAAAGTGGGACATACCAAACACCGTCACAAAACATGAGAATAGGGAATTATATAAACTTAAATATGATAAAAATGAGTCAATACATGATACATAAGCATTAGAACAAGTTTATGAAGCATAATGAATAAGAAACA
Organism: Heliosperma pusillum; assembly: GCA_022085475.1. NCBI lineage: Eukaryota > Viridiplantae > Streptophyta > Magnoliopsida > Caryophyllales > Caryophyllaceae > Heliosperma > Heliosperma pusillum. The sequence goes on along the minus strand of JAIUZE010029416.1, from coordinate 25,841 downwards.
TAGATCACCTCTCCAAAACAACAAGTTTGGAAACTAACTAAAACAAGGGTTCACTTCAAACGGTCATAACTAGAGTTCTAATTATGAAAATGCAGAAATTCCATGTTGAGGTGATAGCTTATTCTCTTACGGTTCCAACGATAAGTCTTAAGCCTAAAACAAGCAACTAACGAAAGAGATATGATCATTTTACGAAAATGGGTCGGTGCAGTGAGTTCCCAGCCGGCCAATGGGGCCGGCGGCCGGGCACCCGGCTGGGACAACATCAACCCGAGAACAACTATACTTAATTATCCATTTTCAATTATAAAAAATAACTACTATCAACTACCAATAATCGATAACCATCATCAACAATCATCAACTAACAACAATCATCAACAATAACACAATTCCTAAGCTTACTAATCATATTCTAAATACGATTTCTAACATAGAAAACACTAAAACACGTAAATGATATCGAGTAACCCTTCACCGTTACCTTTATGCGTCTTTAAACGATTTCTAAGCCTTCCTCCACTAGATAGTAAACTTTGTCGGGGTCTAGAAAGTCTCCACCTAAACAAAGACGACAAAAGATGAATATAATTCACCTTTGAGAAAGACGGATAAATTGAAAAGCGAGAAAGACGGTAATTTTATTACCAATACGGATTGAGGAAGCTAAGAGGGGAAGAATAAGACGAACTTACGTGAATTTGAGCGAGAATTGAAAGAGTTATGACGATTCTAAGCTTGGATCAAAATGGAGGCAAGGTTTTGGTTGATTTCTTAGTGAGGAAGAAAGTTTGAGTTGAGTGAATGAAAATAGGTTATTAGGGAGTATGAGATGTGTAAGTGAAAAAGTCAAGAAAAAGTCAAAGACGACTTAAGACGGAATTCACTTGGAATTTTGCGTAAAGTCCAAATACGAACTCGGAAATTCTAAATTCGACACAGAAAATTTAATTCTAAACTAAAACTAAATTTCGCTGAAAAGTATCCGTCAAATATTTTTACTATAAAAATAGGGTACATTTGCGGGTGTTACAACCTAGGGTTTCTAATATATTTTATCTCAATTTGTTGTTAACCTAATAAGCCCACCTAGGGTTTGAGCCACCTAGGATTTTGTGTAAAGCAAGGACTGTGTCTCCTAGGGTTGCGTGCTCCTAGGGTTTCGTGACAATAGGGATTTCGGCCACCTTAGGTTGTTTTCCTTGTTTACCTTAACTTAGGATTCTAATATATCTTTACAACAATATTTTGAGATATTAAAGATAAATATATTTCTAAAAGATAAACCAAATAACATTTTAAGATATTAAAGATAAATATCTTTCTTAAATATTAAGATAGGGTTTTAGATTTTATCTACTATGCTTCTATTATAAATACTCCTTCCATCTCAATCATACACAACGACTTTGATATACACATTGAGAGATTTTTATACAAATCATTTTTGAACAAACCTTAAGCAAAATATTTATTATTTTTTAGTGTTTGTTTTTCAAAATAGTCGTGCATCAATTATTATCAATCGCTTGCGTGAAATACGTTATTAGATAATAGTACATCACATAATCTTACTTATTCTTTAACGAGAATCTGTGTGAGTTAGATTGTACTTTCTTATTAACGTAAGATAGTATAGAGTATTTAGCGATACTCACCTTGAGTTATAATCATAGTTGATTATACAAGTGGGTTGATACTTTTTGTAATCCGGAGAAAGGTACTAAAGATTATTAATCGAGAATAGTGGACGTAGGTTTCGACTTGTGAAACTGAACCACTTCAAAAATCCGTGTGCCTCTCTTTACTCTCTTTATTTTCGTTATTTCGTTACTTGTGCCTACTTTGATTAATTAATTAGTTGATTTTAATCTATAAGATCAAATAATTAATTACATATCATATAAATCGAAAAAGTGGGGCTAGTTTTTAATACTCAATTCACCCCCCCCCCCCTCTTTCGTATTCGATCAATAGACTCTACACATGACAACTCATAAGTTGTATTACTAACCAATAGAATCTCACAAATACATTATCTATTAAAACTTTTGATAAATATAAAAAAACTCTTTCTCTTTTTGAAACCATTTAAAAGATTTTTTTCTAAAATCATGCATCAACTTTATCATCCAAAGTTATAGGTGAAATAGCTATAACTTTGAACTTAGTATGTAAAGTTATAAGTGAAATAGTTATAACTTTACAAACATAAAATCACTCTAATGGAATAATTACCGAATGACGACCTATACTATCTAATCTTCACAAAGATTTTTAGTATACGGATCATCTCTTCATCTTGATCACAGAGACCCTCCATCTTGAGTCTTGTGTTATTTGAAGTAGATCTTGCTTGAATTGTTTCTTCAATGTTTTAACCAGAATAGCTATAACTTTGCATAGTAACTTCCAAAGTTATACCTCAAGCTCCTATAACTTTGTCTCACAGAAATCTTCAAAGTTATGCCTTAAGCTCCTATAACTTTAATCTCCTTTCTTGTAATTGTTGTTAGCTATGATAAGACTAAAGCTCACAATAACATGCATGTGATATATCAATTAAAGCACATTATCAAGTAAACACTTGTCATTGTCAAAACTATAAAATAGGTCCTACAACCATAGAACCTCCCACTCCATTCTATTTCCTTTCACCCTCGTTTTGCATCTAAGCTTATACGGTCACAAAAGTATTTTGTTTCTATAGTATTAGTCTTGCGTAATTGCAGAGCTTGTTACTGTAAAAAGGGCAAAACTCATTCAAATCCTCAGGCGGCAAACAAAGTAACGTGCCTCGCGTAGCCCACGTGCCGCTCATGCGACATGAAATAAAACCGGCCCATGGCCAGTGAAGATTGAACGCCACTATGCTCTTGTATTTTGAGATTTAGATATCCCCATGTCATCGAAATCCTCAAATTCTCACCATTGCAAGCATGAGCATGTGCCAAGATAGCTTAGAGAATGATATCAATACTGGATTTCCTAATCCTCGTCAGGATCGCTTTCCGAGACACAAGTCGACATTGCCGCCAAATTAGCACACTTATTCAGGGGACTCATTTCACTCCTCTTTCTTTCCACATTTTCGACAAATTTACATTTCTTCTTTTACAAAAATGCGTATCACTATGCTTGTCCCTCGTTTCTCCATCTGTGGTTCCCCGTTCACCACGGTTTGGAAAGGATCACGAATCCGTGTATCACAATTTCTTTCCTAGTTCGATTTATACCAAAACTCTTACTATTTTTCCCTATAAAAGGAGAGCTTCGTTCTCACTTTTAAGGCATGAGAGTGTTCCATCCCTTCTCTTCTCCCTTTGCATTCTAAGCCTTGCTCTAAGCTATCGACATCTACGTGCTTGATTAATCGACCACGTAAGCTATGATCCTCTTGGGTACCCGTCAAGTTTTGCATTTGACTGACCAATTTGACCAACTACACATCAATCATTCAATGAATTTCAATCCTCTTACAAGGGCACTTTCTTTATATTCGAGTCGAGCTATCACTAACACGCAACTTAGTTAATCTCGTTTCGTCAAACATGTAAGTCCAAGGGTGTAATAATCCCATCTTTTGTATTTTATTTGGTACTTTATTTAATTCATTTTTAATAGTCTTATTTAAATCACCTTTTTCATATTTAGATAGTTTGTTTCTGATCCCTAATAATTCAATATTAGCGGGTTTTTGTCATCTTTGATCAAATTTGTGTCTTTAGAGGTTAGCTGTTTTCATATCTAGTCTTTGAATTCGTCTTTGTATTAACTTAGTGCAAATTAATCTATTAAATCATCTTTATTTGACTTATGGATCGATATTGATCGCGATTCTTGTTTCACAGCCAGAACCCACCTCTAGAAGAGAGGCACTAGGTGATCTGCCTCTTCCAGAGGACGCATCAGGTGTTGCGCCTGTTATGGGCTGGATTCTGCCTCTGATCTTCCTTTGTCGTATCGATGTAGCTTAATTACGTATTTAATCAATTAATAACCCTAATTTCACTGCTAATCCGTCTTTTAATCTTTTCTTTTTTTTTTCAAATCTTTGTTTTGACATATTTCCGACATAGATCCCGAGATCCGTTGTAATCTTTGTAATTCTTTTGTAATTTTATCTCGTCATTAATTATTGCAACAATTGTATAATTTAATTGTCTTCTCGCATGTAATCAATCTAATTCCTCTTTCGACATAATTGATTGCTAAACTACATGTTCACCGACAATAGTCTAAGCTCACATGCTAGGGTTAAAACGTGGATGTTGCATTGCATGCATATAACCTACAACATATCAAATACAAACGATTTCCCTAATCATTAGTAAAGGCCACTATCAAGGCGGGCGGGATTAGGTGTTCGATTAATGAACTTCCTAATACGTACCCTCACCCCTTACTCCAAATCTCAGTGAACATCCGTGTCCATTGATATCCAAGAAAATCATTCTAGACATAGAAAGCTAAGGGTAACGAGTTCTTAGTGTTGATGTCATCACTTTGTATCTTAACATGGCATGAGGTATTCGAACGGTTCCAACATCCCACAAAAGTTGGTGGCGACTCCACAAATGCGTATTTCAATGTTTTTTCCGTTTTCAAGCGCGCCCGACCATGGTTCCTCACACCGCTGCCGGGTCAAACGCACGCCAATGTACCACACAGGTCCCATGGGCGTCCTCAGCAACAGCCGACTCGAGCTCGGAGGACGCATGATCTCAGCTACGAAAGCCGAAGCGCCCGAGTAGTGCTGTGGAGGTCTGGGAACCCACTAAAATGAAGAAACAAAGAGGTCATTCCTATGATCATTTCCAACCAAAAGACAGAAAAGTTAAAATCAAAGGTCATTCCTATGGTCATTCTTACAAAATGTCTAGCCTCCCCCAAGCAAGTATAAACAAGGGGAGCTCATCATCTCATCACAAAGGCCACCATCTACGGCCTCTCCTCTCAGAAGGAGGCGGCTCGGATGCGGATGCAGAAGCATCTGTATAGTAGGTATAATCTGCAGAATAATAGCTACCACGAGAAGCAATGATCCCGGTTGGGTTGCTGGCTCTTAAGGACTGGTACTCTCCTACTTGATGATCTCCAAAATCACCACTATACCCTCCAAAACTCTCGACGCCATAGTCGGTTCCACAGTAATCCGGTCCAGTCTGCTGCACACCTGCATCATAAGTAGTACCATACCTCCGTTCGGGCCAAGTATAAAAAGACGGGTGGGGCCCTCAGGTCTAATCACACCTTGCCGAGCAAAGTGATCATAGATGGGGTGCAAAGCAAGCTGCTGGTCGGACTGAATTCTATTAACGGACAAGGTTAGGGCTTCAAACATGGCGGTCACATCACCCGCAGCATGGGTCGAGTGAGAGGATGATCCTACCTCAGGGCGGCGGGATCGAAGTTGAACAGGGGGGTCAATGTGGGTAATATCCCCAATAGGAAGGTAGTAAGTGGGTCGGGGTAAGATAGCCTCACCCTTTTGAAGTTGAGGACGCTGCCGAAGAAATGGAATTTGCTCTACCTGGGCGGTCAACTTGACCGAATCACGGCCAGCTATCCTCCAAATCATATGGGGGTGAGAGACTCGAAACCAGTTGAGCTGAACAAAATAAGCATAATCCAACCCATTTCCCATCTCGGTGGGAGGTGTAGTCAATGCCTGGAGGTCGGTGGTGGCTTGGTTAAAACCACAAACTCGCATAGCAAGGTGAGTGATAAGACCTCCATAGACAATGACAGTGTTCTTAGGATTAATAGCTTTGGTCAACTGAACAGCAAAATGATACGGTATACTAATAGACCATGGTTCATCACCATTCACATTCAAAAATCCTCATAACATTTCTAACTCCACTCGTCTCACAAAATGAGGCTCAGCACGACCCAAAAAGGTCCATCCCATGAATCGTTGCCAGATTCTAATGGCGGGATGATGGATATGTTGGTGTGGGACATGGTCCCAATGAGAGACAAGGTAAGTCAAAATAGCACTCCAAAGCAGGCTAATATCAAAGCCTTCTGGAGGTGAGGTAACAGTATCCTCAGTGGTGAGACCAAACAGTCCAGCAAAGTTCTCTAAGTTCATATTATAATTATCATTAAACAAACGAAACTGAACTTGGGGCATGGTATTTCTATTTCTAGACCTATGTTACTCGAAAGAGCTTAAGAATTCAAGGGTTAATTGAGGGTAGGTCTCATAGCTAAAGTTAATGCTAGCATTCATACCTAGGCCCCTAAATAACACTTTAACATGCTCATGAAGTTTCATATGCCTTAAAGAAGAAACATTGAGGAACTTGGTAGCCCTCATACCTTTGCTTTTAAGTATACACCAATTTTGACATTGCTTGTGTGAGCTAAATTATACATCCGGAAAGTAAGGATCATGCATAGCATCTCCTTGATTTTCGGGTTGAGCATTTGCTTCAAGCATTTCTATATTTTCTTCTTGTGCTCTACTACTCTCTCCTTGAGTGGAGGTTTTTGCCCTCTTTGATTTCCTTAATGTAGGTGCCATTTTCTACAAATAACTAGTATTAAAACACTTCATTCATAAACATAACTGGATAGCATAAATGTTATAATACCAAGCTTTGAGCACAAATTCAAGCATAGTGACCTTAGTGAAACATTGTCATGCCATCTTTTGAGCACAAATGGATGTCCTTAAGCATAACAATATGTCACTAAGATGAGCAACATACACTTAAATCATGAGTTTGGCTACTACCTAAGGGTACTAATGCTAAATTAACATGACAAGATCATAAGTTCATAGTATAAAGCATGAATTCAAGCATCATACTACCACTTAAGAAAAAGTTCTTAGCATATAGTAAAGATGAGTATCCTAATTAGCATATGGGCATCCAAATCATAGTAATCATCCTAATTAATCACTAGAATTCACTCTATAGCATGTAAGAATCATTAGAAATCCAATTTAAACAAGTTTTGCAATCAAAATCAAGAACCCCCAAATTTGAGTTAGGGTTTGTTCATGTTGGATTTCTGAAAAATATAGAGAGATTGAAGTAACTAAAGTAGAAATAACTTACTTGATGATGCTTAGAAGTTGCCCTTGATGAACTATAGGAACAAATTTTGTAAGAAAAGACTAAGAATTGAAGGTTTGAGAAAATTTTGAGCTTTGAAATTGAAGAACACGGGTATAAGGCAGCAAGCAAAGGGTATCAAGTGGGTTTTATAGAAGAAATTAGAGCAAAATACAAGGCAACCAATTTACCCGATCGGGTATATAGCAATCCGATCAGGGAAACTTGCTGGTCCGGTTTTTGTTTCTATTTTCTTTGCCACTTGCTCTTACCTTTTGGCTATGTCCTTGCACATACTTACTAGCCTTAGTGATGTTGGAAACTTGGGCCAAGGATAGCTCCTTCTTGTCTCAATAAGTCCTCCGATTCTAAGTACGAAAAACGATATACTAGACATGCATAACAACAAGTAAAATGAAAAAAATGCTCCTAACTATTACAACACAAAATCCAAAAATAGAGTCCAAATAAAATAGTCCAAATTAAAATCATTGTCAAATAAGAGAAATAAAGAATGCATAAAGAAAAAGAAAAGAAAAAGACAGGTTGCCTCCCGACAAGCGCATTTTTAAGTCATGCTAGACTATGTTTTGCTATCCCTCCTTAAGCCTTATGAAGGGATTTAAGCTCCTTGTAGCTGGATTCGACCTTGAATTTCCTCATTTACCTTTTGCCAACACCCATGGCAATCTCATTCTAATCATGCCTCCGAAGCTTTGAAAGCCTCGAGGTCGCCATCTCCAACGCTCAACACATTCCCCTTTTTATCAAAGGTGGCACTCGATCCATCTATTTCAAACGTGATCTTTTCTCCTTTCACATCTATACAAGCCTCAACCGTATTTAGGAAGGGTCTTCCTATTATAATATAGTCATTCCTTTCCTTCTTTGAAAATATGACATAGAAATCGACGGGAACGAGGAAGTATCCAATCCGTATTGGGACATCTTCCACAATTCCTGCGGGAGTATGCATAGATCCATCGGCTAGTTGAAGGCTAGTACTAGTGAATTTCATTTGTATGGGACAATGGTCATGATAGAAATCAAAAGGCATGACGCTAATAGCGGCTCCTAGATCACACAATGCACCTTTGACCTTATGAAAACACATTGTGAAAGAAATGTTGAAACAACCTGGGTCCTTAAGTTTGGAAGGAATGAGAATCTTCCCTTCTTCAAGGGTAGGTTCCTTGGAGTTCTTGGTTGCTTCTTTTTGCCTAGATGTTTTGCCAATCCGTGCCTCTAATTTTGAAAAAGCTTTTTTTGTTGCAAAAGTTACTTCTCCAATTCTTTCTTCCAATTTCGCTTGAGCTTTTATCAATGTCATGATAAAAGCTTCGAGACGAGATGTCTCCTCATGTGTAGGGACTTTGGTTGGTTTAGATAGTGTTGGATTGTTGCAAAGTTCATGGGGTAACCTAAAAATTGTCTCCTTACTCTTTTCATTCCCAAGAAGATGATCACAAGGTTTATCACTAATCATGTCAATTGTGACAATCGATGGTGCTTCACTCCCTTGGGTGTGTTGGCTAGAACTCGATGGGGTCAACTCCTCTACCCTCTTTTGGAGAGATAAAATGGCTGATTTGAGTGAGTTTAAGCTAGAAAAGAAATATGAGTACATATTATGTTGGGATTGGATTACTTCCCTTAACTTAACATCTACTTTTGCTATCACATGGTCATTTTGAACGGATGAGTTTGGAATTGTATGTGGTGTGTTGGTGGGTTGAGTTTGGAGAAATTGTGGGTGGAAAGGGTTAAATGGTGTGAGTTTGTTCCCACATCGTTGAGGTATATGCCCTATCCCACCACAAAGTTCACATGGTGTTGTTAATGAGGTAAATGGGTTGAAACCATTTGGGCGATATAAAGTGCTTTTTGGAGTGGTTTCGTTTGGTTGAACGAGACAGGCTAAGGAAATTGTAGTGTCAACATCTTTTGAAGTTTCCACTCGACTCTTCTTTCGCTCTCCCCCATTGGTTTGTGAACCTTCCTCACTTTCATTTTGTGATTTAATTGATAGGTTTGACAAATTGGTTCTAAACCTACGGTGAAAAGCGATGACAATCTCTTCCCACTCCATAGGTCTTGTGGCTTCCTTTTAACGACGGGTGAACCACCATTTAGCTTCTCCCTTTAGTGATAAAGGAAAAAGGGTTTCTCTAATTTCAATTTGGGTGATTCCCTCCCTCACAAAGGTTTGACACAATTCGCAAAAGGTTTGAAGGTGGTGTGACGGGTTTTCGTTTGGTTTTCCACTAAATTGGTTACCCTTGATGAGACCAATCAAAGTCAAATGGACCCTTAGGATCCCACTAGCGAGCTCAAAAACCCGGTACCTTGGATCTTCCCTTGTTAGTACCATTTTTGTCAACCTACAGGAAAAAAAACACAAAAAAGAAAGTTAGTAACGATTTAGGTACGATTGCACCTAGGAATGGTAGAAATGATAAACAAAAACAAACAGCACATAGATAAACAAAACCGTGCTCCCCGGCAACGGCGCCAAAATTTGATCGCTTATGTCGCGGTCCCGATACAAAAATAATTACCCGCCCTTAGGCTAACAACATAAGTAATGTAATTAGGGAAGTAGGGTGTCGATCCTCAGGGAGTACGTGTTAACTATGAATTGCTTTGGATTGATTTTCATTTAAGTTCGAGTCATTTGAGGTGGTTGTATAAGCTATTAACATAAAATAAAATGACAAGTATGTAAATGACGATATGTAAATGACAAATATGTAAATTGCAAAATGTAAAACTCAAAACAGACTACTTACCCGATCGGATTGTCACGTACCCGATCGGATTGTTCTCTGATCCGAATGACAACGATTAAATCTAACTAAAGGCGATATTTAAATGACAATATTGAAAGACTATATAACTAGACTAATAAACTAGATAATAATAATAAAGTAAACTATCTAAGAACGGAAATAGAAAGACGATAAAGTAAACTAACTAGATAACAATATAATAAACTATCTAAAACAGTAAAGTAAACTAACTAATCAAGTTGAAATAGTGAAAGAGAAATACATGTAAAACGATTCAAAAGTGTCATAGATACCAACATTAGAATTACTATGATTGTCTAGGCCTTGTAGCGGTATATTCCTTTCGGATTCGTACCGACCTTTTAGTGGGTCCTAACGTCCTCTCAGCATGGTTAAGTCACTAAACCCCTATTGGCAGTCCTAATTCCCATCCCAACTCTCGTTATAAAGATAGAAATTGACTAATACAAACAATTGTTTATGGCCACTAAACATAGTTATAGAATTTGACACGACCAAAGGAAGAAACAATTTGATGGTTCAAATGGTATCTACTCTTCATTTAATTTATTTAACTCGTAAATCATTACAATATTACAACTATATTTATTTTATTTACACAATGATAATTTTACAATATTAAATCTAATTTATATGATCATGTGATTATGTAGATTAATAAGAAAAAGATGTATGAAATTAAACTATGAAATATAAATACTAAAGTGATTATGGTGATTATATTAATAATGACTCTAATGACAATTTTTAGGATTATATGATTAGGTAAAATATAATGTGTCATGCTAAACAATATTTTGGTTTTAACTAGATTAATTTTAGATTGATTTCCTAACAACAACAATATGAAAACAATACTAATTAGTTTAAGGTTCATGATGAAAATTGCATAGTAAAAGATAGAGAATTACCGAGTTTGGAATATGAATATATAAGAACGAAAGTAAGAACAAATATTCAATAACAAAAGCTATGAAAACACTAGAGGAACACTAAGAAATAAACTATATTCTAAAACTTGTAAGAAAGTGTGCTAAAAGATATAAAAAGATGATAAAATATATGATAAGGGATGATAAGATAAAGCATGATAATTGTGTGTGATGATCATTGGCTTTTATAGGGCTGCATGGCTGCTGATCCCTCGTCCAAATTCGTACCCTAGTCAAAGCATTAAATCACACATTTAAGCTCGGTTGAAGAAGAGCTAAGTAACGTCCACTTGAAAAAATACTTGATCGGGTATATGGTAATCCGATCGGGTAAATGTGCAAGATGGATTCTTCCGTCTTTTCGTCTTAGGCACGGAATCCTATGCCTTGGTCTTGGTCAATGCAATACGGAATTGGGCTTGGGCTGATCTTCTTTTGGCTTGGGTTGATGTTCCCTTTTGAAGTTCAAAGCCAAAGTCCAAGATAAATCCAATTGAGGAAGGATGTAGCGGAATCGTAATCAAATCGTGAACTGGCTATCATCAATTCCTTGAAAACTCGTATCCTAGTGCCTTTGCTCCATAAAGTAGGAAAATATAGCAAAACCGCTTCATTTCCTATAAAACGAGTCAAAACACGCAAAACAACTAGAATAGCAATATTAGCTCGTTAATCACTTAACAAAGTGCATAAATCGTATGGAAATCGAGCTAAAACGGGGATAAATTAGTACAAAATATCACTTATCAAACTCCCCCAAGCTAAACCCTTGCTTGTCCTCAAGCAAACATAACAATCAAAACTAGGACAAGGGTAGCTAACGATGATCAATCTATCATACAAATCTCAAAAAGTAAGCTCTTAATAAGTAGATAAATCATAAGCCCGCAGCAACATGGGCGAAGGAAAATGCGAATCATGGTTGAGATTTACATAACGGCACAGCATAGAAAATATTCTTTGGACCTTTTCAGCTCTTGCATGATCTTTTTGACAATGGACTCTTACGGTACACTCATCACTCAAATTTTTGTAAAATAGGAAATATTGGTTTAAATTTGAAGTGACACTCACCTATCTACAACTTATAAGAATGTGCCCGCAGTCTAGTATGGTAGACAATCCAAAATCATTAAGTAAAACTAATCATGATATAATGTAGGAAGCATTAGAAAAGTAAAGAAGAGGCTTGGTAAATTTGGGTAAGAAAGTGGACAAATGATTTTGGGTCATGTGGAGTTAAAGTCAAGCTAGTAATAACCAAATGTGTAGTGGATACTCAATCCAATTCATACCAATTCCCATCAACTAAAGTCAAAGCCAAAAGCAGCATATTGGCTTATTAAACATTAGAATCAAGTTACGACTTCCCATAATTTTTCTTTCTTCACATTTCATGGAAGCGTTTTTCCTCTTTTCTTTTTTTTTCTTTTGAGCTTTCAATTTCATTTCATTTTCATTTTTCATCATTTTTTTTTCAAAGCTCATTTTTTTATCTTTTTTTTCCTTTCACATCAAAACCCGGGAATCAGCAATCCCGAGACAAGTTCACACCAAACGGTGGCATTATCAGAACATCGCAAAACCACAGAACACCCCTACACATATAGTTGGTTACTAGCTCAACCAGGGTAGGCAATATTATAATGTAGCTAGGAAGAAGGGTGTTTTTCCGAAATGTGAACAAGAGATGGAATGGCTTCAAAATGTAGATCATGACAGTAATACTTATAGAAAATGGAATAAAAACCATACTTATGCGTTTTGATGTAACACAGACTATAAGGAGAAACTACTCACTCCTAAACTGGGATCGGGTTCAGATGTACCGACCACTGGAGGCTCTACCTTACAATATGAGTAGCTTGCCAAAGTCAAGATCAAGCTTAATTAAGTCCAAATGCAATTTTCTACCTACTGTGTACAAGACATCCCCATGAATGCACAATTCCTCATAATATAACGAAACATCAGCTTATAAAAACTATAAAATGAGAAATGTAAGATGGAAATGATCTTTTCTTTTCGGTTTTTCGATTTTTTCTTTTTTTTTCCAATGAAACTAAAGATGAACTAAGAAAATTAAAAGAAAATAGAATAAAAAATAAATAAAAATCTAAATGCAATCCTAAATGCAAGTCCTCCCCCAAGCTAAAACTTCACATTGTCCTCAATGTGCTTGCAATTATAACAGAAATAAACCGAGAAACGGCTGGTAGCACATGGGACAGAGAAACAATATGAAATTCTAATGGGAAAAGGGCTAAAATAAAACGAAAAATGCAAAAGAAACAAAGGAAAGAAAGAAAATTCTTACAAAATGTCTAGCCTTCCCCAAGCTAATATAAACAAGGGGAGCTCATCATCTCATCATAAAGGCCACCATCTACGGCCTCTCCTCTCAGAAGGAGGTGGCTCGGATGCGGATCCAGAAGCATCTGTATAGTAGGTATCATCTGCAGAATAATAGCTACCACGAGAAGCAATGATCCCGGTTGGGTTGCTGGCTCCTAAGGACTGGTACTCTCCTACTTGATGATCTCCAAAATCACCAGTATACCCTCCAAAACTCTCGACGCCATAGTCGGTTCCACAGTAATCCGGTCCGGTCTGCTGCACACCTGCATCATAAGTAGTACCATACCCCCGTTCGGGCCAAGTATAAAAAGACGGGTGGGGCCCTCAGGTCTAATCACACCTTGCCGAGCAAAGTGATCATAGATGGGGTGCAAAGCAAGCTGCTGGTCGGACTGAATTCTATTAACGGACAAGGTTAGGGCTTCAAACATGGCGGTCACATCGCCCGCAGCATGGGTCGAGTGAGAGGATGATCCTACCTCAGGGCGGCGGGATCGAAGTTGAACAGGGGGGTCAATGTGGGTAATATCCCCAACAGGAAGGTAGTAAGTGGGTCGGGGTAAGATAGCCTCACCCTTTTGAAGTTGAGGACGCTGCCGAAGAAATGGAATTTGCTCTACCTGGGCGGTCAACTTGACCGAATCACGGCCAGCTATCCTCCAAATCATATGGGGGTGAGAGACTCGAAACCAGTTGAGCTGAACAAAATAAGCATAATCCAACCCATTTCCCATCTCGGTGGGAGGTGTAGTCAATGCCTGGAGGTTGGTGGTGGCTTGGTTAAAACCACAAACTCGCATAGCAATGGGAGTGATAAGACCTCCATAGACATTGACAGTGTTTGAAGCAGGAGCTAGGGGAGCAACCTCATTTGGCAATCCAGTTCAGACAACAACCAACAAAGACACCCATGTTCAGTCTAAGGCAGATCAAGTCCAAACAACTAAGTTTTCAAAAGCAACAATAGGTAACCATGTCCAAGGAACACACAATCAAGTTATGACACCATCAAAGGCTCATGATCAAGCAACAACAACATCTACACAAGCCATGCCAACCAGAGTAACAAGGTCCCAAATCAACAACAGCCAGAAGGATTCCACAGACACAAGTACCAGTTCCAGGCCACATATCCTACAGCAATTGTCCAAGCAAGGGCTCCAACTTATTTTCCCATCTAGTTGAGGTCCTTTGCTACAAAAAAGTCCAGGATAAGTTTTCCAAATTATCCTTGGAAGTTCAAGTAAAATAGCCCACAAGTTAATCAGTCACTTTGAGAGCCAGGTTGGTTTCAAGACCAATGGATGAACAAAGGCATCTTACTTTTGTGTGACCCTTAGTAGTATTAATAAGGACGTTGGAAGGAGCTTAGAAGTCCCTCTCAAGGTTCCATTTGAAGCACCAGACAGCCAAAACAACCCCAAAGAAAACTGCTCAAACAATGCCATTTCAGGAAAGGAGACAAACTTACTTTTCAGTTGCTTTTTCTGAAGTTGTTGCAGTCTGTTTTGCTCGTCTTACTAGTAGACTTTTGTATCTCATTTGTTGTTATTTCAAGGGTCCTTTAAGCCCTTAGATGTAGTCTTATGTTGGATGGTGAGGATCTTTTGTAATGCTCTATATAAAGAGCCTTTTGCCTTGAAAGAAACTCAGAATGCTGAATGATAAAAACCAGAGTTTTCACTCTTTCTTTGTTAACCTGTGCCAGCCTTGGTTAGCTCTCAACCCTCAACAAACTTGTGCTAGTCTTAGTTTGTTGGCCTGAGTTAGGGTCATTCAATTGTGCTTGTCTTAGTGGGTGAGTTTAGCTTGGGATTCACTTCATTTAGAACTATCTGTGCTTGTCTTGGTAGTCCTGAATACAGGGTTTTATCTATCTTTTCCTTGTCTTGTGTTGTGTGTTTTCTATTCTTGTCTTAGCCCCTAGTTTGGTGTTTCAAATTGGTTATCAGAGCTAAGGTTTATTTCTACTGTGAGTTCATTTAACCAAACTACATTCAAAACTACAAAAATAGCCCAATGAGTGAAGAGAGATTGGCAGGAGTAGAAGCAAGGATGGAGGACCTGGCTGGGGTTGTAACCACCCTAACCAGAGCCTTGGATCAGGTGATAGGCAACCAAATATTTGCTGGAGGAAGAGGCAGAGGTCGTGGGAGAGGCCTAGGTCCACCAGGAGGCAGGGTCAGACCACCTGAAGAGGAGGAACCTTCAGACTCAGATGAATCCACAAGGAGCAGAGCTTCAGGGCATGGCCTCACTGATAAACACCTCAAGGTAGACATTCCTGAGTTTTCTGGTAGCTTAAATCCTGATGATTTGTTAGAATGGCTTAGGGATATAGAGAGAGTCTTTGAATACAAAGGATACAATGATGCTAAAGCCTTTAAAGTAGCTATTCTGAAATTGAAAGGGTATGCTTCCCTGTGGTATGAAACCATGAAGAGTCTAAGGGCTAGGGAGGGTAAGGAACCCATCAAATCCTGGTCTAAGTTGAAGAAAAAAATGTTGAACAAGTTTGTTGCTAAGGATTATACTCAGGATTTGTTCATCAAGCTGTCTAAACTAAAACAAAATGAAAAATCTGTTGAGTCTTATCTGAGAGAGTTTGAGCAGCTTACCCTTCAATGTGACATCACTGAGAAACCTGAACAAAGGATTGCTAGATTCCTAGAAGGCCTAAGCCCAGGCATTGCTAACAAGGGTAAGGCACCTGTAAGTCAGCAACCTACCCTCACCCCTTCAGAAGAGAAGAGAAAATGTTATCAATGTCAAGGTTATGGCCACTTTAAGAGAGACTGTCCCTCAAGAAGAGCCTTGACAGCAGTGGAAGTCATGGAATAGGAGAAGGAAGGGCTCATTGAGTATGAGCAGGAGGAGGGAACAAGAGAACACGAAGAGGACGGTGATGCCCCTTTGGTAGTAGCCCCACCAGACACTGGTCACAACCTTGTTCTTTGGAGGGTTATGCACTCTCAGCATCAACCCCTAGAAGAAGACCAGAGATCTCTAATCTTTAGGAGCAGGTGTACTATTCAAGGGAGGGTTTGTAATGTGATAATAGATGGGGGAAGTTGCACCAATGTGGCCTCAGTTACCTTGGTTAACAAGCTTGACTTGGAGACCAAACCCCACCCCAACCCTTACAAACTCAGATGGCTGAACAAGGGTGCTGAAGTAAGGGTTGATCAACAATGTTTAGTGTCCTTCTCTATTGGAGGCACCTACAAGGATGAGGTGACTTGTGATGTAGTGCCTATGGATGCATGCCATTTACTGCTGGGCAGACCATGGGAGTTTGATAAAGATGCCTTGCATAAAGGGAAGAGCAATGTGTACACTTTTAGACATGGGAATCAAAGGATAGTCCTGACACCTTTACCCCCAAACACTAGGGACTATGGTAGTCCTAGTACCAGTGGATCCAAGGAGGTTCTTTTCCTCACAGAGGCAGCCATGCTCAGAGAGGTGGAACAAGAACAACCTGTATATTTCCTCTTATCCAAACAGGTTGAGGAACCAGTTGAGGTGCCCCCAGAGGTAAAGGAGCTGATCAGTGAGCATGAGGATGTATTTCCAGAAGAACTACCATCAGGACTTCCCCCCCTAAGGGGCATAGAGCACCAGATAGACCTCATTCCAGGTGCCATGCTACCTAACAGGCCAGCATACAGGAGTGACCCCAAGTCCACCCAAGAGTTGCAGAGGCAGGTGGAGGAGCTGATGTCAAAGGGATTTGTCAGGGAATCTTTGAGTCCTTGTGCAGTGCCTGCCCTCCTAGTTCCTAAGAAGGATGGTTCATGGAGAATGTGTATTGACAGCAGGGCCATTAACAATATCACTGTCAAGTACAGGTTCCCCATCCCAAGGCTGGATGACATGTTGGATGAGTTAAGTGGAGCCAGTCTATTCTCCAAGATAGATCTTAGGCAAGGTTACCACCAGGTGAGAATCAGGGAGGGGGATGAGTGGAAAACAGCATTTAAAACCAAGCATGGGCTCTATGAATGGCTGGTGATGCCATTTGGTCTCTCCAATGCCCCTAGTACATTCATGAGACTTATGACTGAAGTCTTAAGGCCTTTCATAGGTCAGTTCATTGTGGTGTACTTTGATGATATCCTGGTCTATAGTAAGGGCAAATCTGAACATCTGAACCATCTAAAGTTGTTGTTTCTGAAACTGAGAGAGCATAAGCTCTTTGGGAAAATGGAGAAGTGTACTTTCATGGCTGAGGAGGTTAAATTCTTGGGGTATGTCATCTCTGCCAAGGGCATATCTGTGGATCAGGAGAAGATTGCAGCCATCAAGTCTTGGCCTATTCCTAAGAACATCACTGAGGTTAGGGGTTTTCATGGCCTAGCCTCCTTCTATAGGAGGTTCATACAGGGATTCAGCACTATCATGGTGCCTGTAACAGAAGGGATGAAGAAGGGTGAGTTCAAGTGGACTGAACAGGCACAAGCAGCCTTTGAGCTCATCAAAAAGAAGCTTTGTGAGGCACCTATACTAGCTCTACCTGATTTTGATCAGCTATTCGAAGTAGAGTGTGATGCAAGTGGGGTAGGGATTGGAGCAGTACTCATCCAAGGAAGGAATCCTGTGGCCTTCTTCAGTGAGAAGCTCAATGGGGCTAAGCTCAATTACTCCACATATGACAAGGAGTTTTATGCCTTGGTGAGAGCCCTCATGTACTGGAGCCATTATCTTAAACCCAAGCCTTTTGTACTTCACTCTGATCATGAGGCCTTGAAATACATAAATGGCCAACACAAGCTCAGTGCAAGGCATGCAAAATGGGTTGAATACCTTCAGTCCTTCAACTTCTCAAGCAAATACAAGGAAGGTAAGTCAAATGTGGTAGCAGATGCCTTGTCTAGGAGACATTCTATGTTGGTGACAATCCAACAAAGGGTGCTAGGCTTTGAGTTTATGAAGGAGCTGTACCAGGATGATCCTGATTTCATGGAGGATTGGTTAACCCTGCAGAACAGTCCTAGAGTAAAAGAGACCAAGTATCAGCTGCAGGAAGGTTACATGTTTAAGGGGAACAAATTGTGTGTCCCTAGGGGCTCATACAGGGACCTATTGGTGAGGGAAGTCCACTCTAATGGGCTAGCAGGACATTTTGGGGTGCAGAAGACCATGGATATCCTGCAAGATCAGTTTTACTGGCCTAGGATGGAAGGGGATGTTCAAGCTATTCTTAGGAGGTGTTCTACTTGCCAAAAGGCAAAGAGTTCTTTCCAAGCAGGACCTTACACTCCACTGCCTGTACCTGACAAACCTTGGGAAGACATCAGCATGGATTTCATTGTGGCTCTGCCCAAGACTCCTAGGGGAAAGGATTCCATCATGGTTGTGGTTGACAGATTTAGCAAAATGGCTCACTTTGTGCCATGTAAGAAGACTGAGGATGCCTCAGGGGTTGCTGAGCTTTACTTCAAAGAAGTAGTCAAACTACATGGAGTGCCTAGATCAATTGTTTCAGACAGGGATACAAAGTTTATGAGTTACTTCTGGAAGACCCTGTGGAAGCTCCTAGACACCAGGCTGCTTTTTAGTACATCCCACCATCCTCAAACTGATGGTCAAACAGAAATCACCAACAAAACCCTAGGGAGAATACTGAGGTGCATTGTGAAGAAGTCACTAGGAGATTGGGATCTCAAACTAGCCCAAGCAGAATTTGCCTTCAACAGGGCCCCTTCATCAAGTACTGGCCACAGTCCCTTTGAGGTGGTCTATGGCAGCAACCCACTCATGCCTATGGAGCTATCCAATGTGCCTAAAGAGATACTGAACTATGATGCCAAGAAAAGGGTGGAACAAATGCTCAGGTTGCATGAACAGGTTAAGAGAAACATAGAGAAGACTAATGAGCAGTACAAAATCAAAGCCAAGGTGCCAAGAGGAAAGAAGGAGTTTCAAGCAGGTGACCTGGTGTGGTTACACCTCAGAAAGGAAAGGTTCCCAAGCAAAAGAAAGAACAAACTTATGCCTAGAGCAGAAGGCCCTTTTGAAGTCATAGAAAAGGTGGGAGCCAATGCTTACAAGGTGGATTTGCCAGGAGAATATGGAGTTCATGGCACATTTAACATAGGAGACCTTAGCCCCTACTATGACAGTGAAGAAGAGAACCCTGGAGATTTGATGCTCAAATCTTTCCAACCTGGGGAGGATGAAGCAGGAGCTAGGGGAGCAACCTCATTTGGCAATCCAGTTCAGACAACAACCAACAAAGACACCCATGTTCAGTCTAAGGCAGATCAAGTCCAAACAACTAAGTTTTCAAAAGCAACAAAAGGTAACCATGTCCAAGCAACACACAATCAAGTTATGACACCATCAAAGGCTCATGATCAAGCAACAACAACATCTACACAAGCCATGCCAACCAGAGTAACAAGGTCCCAAATCAACAACAGCCAGAAGGATTCCACAGACACAAGTACCAGTTCCAGGCCACATATCCTACAGCAATTGTCCAAGCAAGGGCTCCAACTTCTTTTCCCATCTAGTTGAGGTCCTTAGCTACAAAAAAGTCAAGGATAAGTTTTCCAAATTATCCTTGGAAGTTCAAGTAAAACAGCCCACAAGTTAATCAGTCACTTTGAGAGCCAGGCTGGTTTCAAGACCAATGGATGAACAAAGGCATCTTACTTTTGTGTGACCCTTAGTAGTATTAATAAGGACGTTGGAAGGAGCTTAGAAGTCCCTCTCAAGGTTCCATTTGAAGCACCAGACAGCCAAAACAACCCCAAAGAAAACTGCTCAAACAATGCCATTTCAGGAAAGGAGACAAACTTACTTTTCAGTTGCTTTTTCTGAAGTTGTTGCAGTCTGTTTTGCTCGTCTTACTAGTAGACTTTTGTATCTCATTTGTTGTTATTTCAAGGGTCCTTTAAGCCCTTAGATGTAGTCTTATGTTGGATGGTGAGGATCTTTTGTAATGCTCTATATAAAGAGCCTTTTGCCTTGAAAGAAACTCAGAATGCTGAATGATAAAAACCAGAGTTTTCACTCTTTCTTTGTTAACCTGTGCCAGCCTTGGTTAGCTCTCAACCCTCAACAAACTTGTGCTAGTCTTAGTTTGTTGGCCTGAGTTAGGGTCATTCACTTGTGCTTGTCTTAGTGGGTGAGTTTAGCTTGGGATTCACTGCATTTAGAACTATCTGTGCTTGTCTTGGTAGTCCTGAATACAGGGTTTTATCTATCTTGTCCTTGTCTTGTGTTGTGTGTTTTCTATTCTTGTCTTAGCCCCTAGTTTGGTGTTTCAAATTGGTTATCAGAGCTAAGGTTTATTTCTACTGTGAGTTCATTTAACCAAACTACATTCAAAACTACAAAAATAGCCCAATGAGTGAAGAGAGATTGGCAGGAGTAGAAGCAAGGATGGAGGACCTGGCTGGGGTTGTAACCACCCTAACCAGAGCCTTGGATCAGGTGATAGGCAACCAAATATTTGCTGGAGGAAGAGGCAGAGGTCGTGGGAGAGGCCTAGGTCCACCAGGAGGCAGGGTCAGACCACCTGAAGAGGAGGAACCTTCAGACTCAGATGAATCCACAAGGAGCAGAGCTTCAGGGCATGGCCTCACTGATAAACACCTCAAGGTAGACATTCCTGAGTTTTCTGGTAGCTTAAATCCTGATGATTTGTTAGAATGGCTTAGGGATATAGAGAGAGTCTTTGAATACAAAGGATACAATGATGCTAAAGCCTTTAAAGTAGCTATTCTGAAATTGAAAGGGTATGCTTCCCTGTGGTATGAAACCATGAAGAGTCTAAGGGCTAGGGAGGGTAAGGAACCCATCAAATCCTGGTCTAAGTTGAAGAAAAAAATGTTGAACAAGTTTGTTGCTAAGGATTATACTCAGGATTTGTTCATCAAGCTGTCTAAACTAAAACAAAATGAAAAATCTGTTGAGTCTTATCTGAGAGAGTTTGAGCAGCTTACCCTTCAATGTGACATCACTGAGAAACCTGAACAAAGGATTGCTAGATTCCTAGAAGGCCTAAGCCCAGGCATTGCTAACAAGGGTAAGGCACCTGTAAGTCAGCAACCTACCCTCACCCCTTCAGAAGAGAAGAGAAAATGTTATCAATGTCAAGGTTATGGCCACTTTAAGAGAGACTGTCCCTCAAGAAGAGCCTTGACAGCAGTGGAAGTCATGGAATAGGAGAAGGAAGGGCTCATTGAGTATGAGCAGGAGGAGGGAACAAGAGAACACGAAGAGGAAGGTGATGCCCCTTTGGTAGTAGCCCCACCAGACACTGGTCACAACCTTGTTCTTTGGAGGGTTATGCACTCTCAGCATCAACCCCTAGAAGAAGACCAGAGATCTCTAATCTTTAGGAGCAGGTGTACTATTCAAGGGAGGGTTTGTAATGTGATCATAGATGGGGGAAGTTGCACCAATGTGGCCTCAGTTACCTTGGTTAACAAGCTTGACTTGGAGACCAAACCCTACCCCAACCCTTACAAACTCAGATGGCTGAACAAGGGTGCTGAAGTAAGGGTTGATCAACAATGTTTAGTGTCCTTCTCTATTGGAGGCACCTACAAGGATGAGGTGACTTGTGATGTAGTGCCTATGGATGCATGCCATTTACTGCTGGGCAGACCATGGGAGTTTGATAAAGATGCCTTGCATAAAGGGAAGAGCAATGTGTACACTTTTAGACATGGGAATCAAAGGATAGTCCTGACACCTTTACCCCCAAACACTAGGGACTATGGTAGTCCTAGTACCAGTGGATCCAAGGAGGTTCTTTTCCTCACAGAGGCAGCCATGCTCAGAGAGGTGGAACAAGAACAACCTGTATATTTCCTCTTATCCAAACAGGTTGAGGAACCAGTTGAGGTGCCCCCAGAGGTAAAGGAGCTGATCAGTGAGCATGAGGATGTATTTCCAGAAGAACTACCATCAGGACTTCCCCCCTAAGGGGCATAGAGCACCAGATAGACCTCATTCCAGGTGCCATGCTACCTAACAGGCCAGCATACAGGAGTGACCCCAAGTCCACCCAAGAGTTGCAGAGGCAGGTAGAGAAGCTGATGTCAAAGGGATTTGTCAGGGAATCTTTGAGTCCTTGTGCAGTGCCTGCCCTCCTAGTCCCTAAGAAGGATGGTTCATGGAGAATGTGTATTGACAGCAGGGCCATTAACAATATCACTGTCAAGTACAGGTTCCCCATCCCAAGGCTGGATGACATGTTGGATGAGTTAAGTGGAGCCAGCCTATTCTCCAAGATAGATCTTAGGCAAGGTTACCACCAGGTGAGAATCAGGTAGGGGGATGAGTGGAAAACAACATTTAAAACCAAGCATGGGCTCTATGAATGGCTGGTGAAGCCATTTGGTCTCTCCAATGCCCCTAGTACATTCATGAGGCTTATGACTGAAGTCTTAAGGCCTTTCATAGGTTAGTTCATTGTGGTGTACTTTGATGATATCCTGGTCTATAGTAAGGGCAAATATGAACATCTGAACCATCTAAAGTTGTTGTTTCTGAAACTGAGAGAGCATAAGCTCTTTGGGAAAATGGAGAAGTGTACTTTCATGGCTGAGGAGGTTAAATTCTTGGGGTATGTCATTTCTGCCAAGGGCATATCTGTGGATCAGGAGAAGATTGCAGCCATCAAGTCTTGGCCTATTCCCAAGAACATCACTGAGGTTAGGGGTTTTCATGGCCTAGCCTCCTTCTATAGGAGGTTCATACAGGGATTCAGCACTATCATGGTACCTGTAACAGAAGGGATGAAGAAGGGTGAGTTCAAGTGGACTGAACAGGCACAAGCAGCCTTTGAGCTCATCAAAAAGAAGCTTTGTGAGGCACCTATACTAGCTCTACCTGATTTTGATCAGCTATTCGAAGTAGAGTGTGATACAAGTGGGGTAGGGATTGGAGCAGTACTCATCCAAGGAAGGAATCCTGTGGCCTTCTTCAGTGAGAAGCTCAATGGGGCTAAGCTCAATTACTCCACATATGACAAGGAGTTTTATGCCTTGGTGAGAGCCCTCATGTACTGGAGCCATTATCTTAAACCCAAGCCTTTTGTACTTCACTCTGATCATGAGGCCTTGAAATACATCAATGGCCAACACAAGCTCAGTGCAAGGCATGCAAAATGGGTTGAATACCTTCAGTCCTTCAACTTCTCAAGCAAATACAAGGAAGGTAAGTCAAATGTGGTAGCAGATGCCTTGTCTAGGAGACATTCTATGTTGGTGACAATCCAACAAAGGGTGCTAGGCTTTGAGTTTATGAAGGAGCTGTACCAGGATGATCCTGATTTCATGGAGGATTGGTTAACCCTGCAGAACAATCCTAGAGTAAAAGAGACCAAGTATCAGCTGCAGGAAGGTTACATGTTTAAAGGGAACAAATTGTGTGTCCCTAGGGGCTCATACAGGGACCTATTGGTGAGGGAAGTCCACTCTAATGGGCTAGCAGGACATT
Organism: Heliosperma pusillum; assembly: GCA_022085475.1. Lineage (NCBI taxonomy): Eukaryota > Viridiplantae > Streptophyta > Magnoliopsida > Caryophyllales > Caryophyllaceae > Heliosperma > Heliosperma pusillum. Next base: position 2,210 of record JAIUZE010029416.1, on the reverse strand, counting down.
TTGGGGTGCAGAAGACCATGGATATCCTGCAAGATCAGTTTTATTGGCCTAGGATGGAAGGGGATGTTCAAGCTATTCTTAGGAGGTGTTCTACTTGCCAAAAGGCAAAGAGTTCTTTCCAAGCAGGACCTTACACTCCACTGCCTGTACCTGACAAACCTTGGGAAGGCATCAGCATGGATTTCATTGTGGCTCTGCCCAAGACTCCTAGGGGAAAGGATTCCATCATGGTTGTGGTTGACAGATTTAGCAAAATGGCTCACTTTGTGCCATGTAGGAAGACTGAGGATGCCTCAGGGGTTGCTGAGCTTTACTTCAAAGAATTAGTCAAACTACATGGAGTGCCTAGATCAATTGTTTCAGACAGGGGTACAAAGTTAATGAGTTACTTCTGGAAGACCCTGTGGAAGCTCCTAGACACCAGGCTGCTTTTTAGTACATCCCACCATCCTCAAACTGATGGTCAAACAGAAATCACCAACAAAACCCTAGGGAGAATACTGAGGTGCATTGTGAAGAAGTCACTAGAAGATTGGGATCTCAAACTAGCCCAAGCAGAATTTGCCTTCAACAGGGCCCCTTCATCAAGTACTGGCCACAGTCCCTTTGAGGTGGTCTATGGCAGCAACCCACTCATGCCTATGGAGCTATCCAATGTGCCTAAAGAGATACTGAACTATGATGCCAATAAAAGGGTGGAACAAATGCTCAGATTGCATGAACAGGTTAAGAGAAACATAGAGAAGACTAATGAGCAGTACAAAATCAAAGCCAAGGTGCCAAGAGGAAAGAAGGAGTTTCAAGCAGGTGACCTGGTGTGGTTACACCTCAGAAAGGAAAGGTTCCCAAGCAAAAGAAAGAACAAACTTATGCCTAGAGCCGAAGGCCCTTTTGAAGTCATAGAAAAGGTGGGAGCCAATGCTTACAAGGTGGATTTGCCAGGAGAATATGGAGTTCATGGCACATTTAACATAGGAGACCTTAGCCCCTACTATGACAGTGAAGAAGAGAACCCTGGAGATTTGATGCTCAAATCTTTCCAACCTGGGGAGGATGAAGCAGGAGCTAGGGGAGCAACCTCATTTGGCAATCCAGTGCAGACAACAACCAACAAAGACACCCATGTTCAGTCTAAGGCAGATCAAGTCCAAACAACTAAGTTTTCAAAAGCAACAAAAGGTAACCATGTCCAAGCAACACACAATCAAGTTCTGACACCATCAAAGGCTCATGATCAAGCAACAACAACATCTACACAAGCCATGCCAACCAGAGTAACAAGGTCCCAAATCAACAACAGCCAGAAGGATTCCACAGACACAAGTACCAGTTCCAGGCCACATAGCCTACAGCAATTGTCCAAGCAAGGGCTCCAACTTCTTTTCCCATCTAGTTGAGGTCCTTAGCTACAAAAAAGTCCAGGATAAGTTTTCCAAATTATCCTTGGAAGGTCAAGTAAAACAGCCCACAAGTTAATCAGTCACTTTGAGAGCCAGGCTGGTTTCAAGACCAATGGATGAACAAAGGCATCTTACTTTTGTGTGACCCTTAGTAGTATTAATAAGGACGTTGGAAGGAGCTTAGAAGTCCCTCTCAAGGTTCCATTTGAAGCACCAGACAAGCCAAAAAAACCCCAAAGAAAACTGCTCAAACAATGCCATTTCAGGAAAGGAGACAAACTTACTTTTCAGTTGCTTTTTCTGAAGTTGTTGCAGTCTGTTTTGCTCGTCTTACTAGTAGACTTTTGTATCTCATTTGTTGTTATTTCAAGGGTCCTTAAGCCCTTAGATGTAGTCTTATGTTGGATGGTGAGGATCTTTTGTAATGCTCTATATAAAGAGCCTTTTGCCTTGAAAGAAACTCAGAATGCTGAATGATAAAAACCAGAGTTTTCACTCTTTCTTTGTTAACCTGTGCCAGCCTTGGTTAGCTCTCAACCCTCAACAAACTTGTGCTAGTCTTAGTTTGTTGGCCTGAGGTAGGGTCATTCACTTGTGCTTGTCTTAGTGGGTGAGTTTAGCTTGGGATTCACTGCATTTAGAACTATCTGTGCTTGTCTTGGTAGTCCTGAATACAGGGTTTTATCTATCTTGTCCTTGTCTTGTGTTGTGTGTTTTCTATTCTTGTCTTAGCCCCTAGTTTGGTGTTTCAGTGTTCTTAGGATTAATAGCTTTGGTCAACTGAACAGCAAAATGATACGGTATACTAAT
>JAIUZE010029415.1:0-20465 GCA_022085475.1 Heliosperma pusillum | reverse complement strand
CTAACATGTGAATTATTAATTCATACAAAAACCCTCTTGACTTTCATGTTATCAAATTAAACTAAAATCTCGTATTATAATTTCTAACATGTGAGAAATAATAATATTATGAAAACTTTTTAATTAAATAATTTACTTATTAAAATTTCCCACTTGCTAAATATTACAAAACACGATAAATTAACACTAAACTCAAAACCGTCACAAGTCCAAAATGAGGACTCATGGGCTGATTTGGCCGGACAAGACACGGGCCTAGACCAGGCCCACGGGCCTGGTTTGGGCCTGTTTTGAGTCGACTTTTTCTAAACTCGTTTCTTAATATTTCCCGCATGCTTTAACATATTTAAAACCCGTCAAAACAACAACAAAACAATCTAGTATCGACCCAACCCACTAGCCCATTCACGGACCAGCCCCGACCGGACCTGGTTGGGCCTGAACCGGCCTGAACCGGCCTGGTTTGGGTCGGTTTTGCCAGCCACCTTACACGGCCACCCTAACAACAACACCCAATTTATTTCTAACATGTTCTAAAAATCAAACATCCATTTTAACAACCAATTCAACAATCATGCATACAAAAATCATGGTTATAAATAAATCATCCAAACATGTCAAGAACACTAACATATTAAAAATTCCATACAACATAAAAATCATAACTACTTATCATGTTACTACCAAAAATCATAAGTAACAATAATATAAACTAAAACTAAAGAAAACAAAAACAAGGAGAAACCAAAAAGCATGTAAAACATTAATTCGTCGAGTAAATCGGAATTGTTACCTAGCTAGCAAAATCAAGTAGCACCAAAATAAGAAGTAAAGAAACCCGTCTACTAATCTTCACCCAAAATATACGAGTCACCAAAACTCGTCTTCAAAATCTTCCCCTTATAAGAAATGACAAGAAAAACATTATTAGAATTTAAAACTTGATTTTCCATAATTAAAGTGTTGAAAACGATTTTGACGGAATTGAAAATAAACCGTAATTGAAGATGGAGAGCGAGGAGGAGATTCTAGAAATATAAGTTAGGACGGATTTAATTAAGAAATGAAGGTTTTATGATGATTTTGCTCAAGAACGACGAAGAACGGATGAAGAACGAAGAAGAACGAATGAAGAACGATGAAGAACGATTAATTAGATCTTAATTTGATTTATTGTAAAATGAAAAGTTGTTAGTGAGTAAAGTGGGTGGGTGTGAGCCGTGTACATATAGAAGAAATATGGAGTCGGGTTTTGAAATTGTTGTTACGGAATTGACTCGGGTTTAATAATTATATTACAGTAATTAATTAGATATTAAGTTAATTAAATCAAATATCAAGATATTATGTTATTGTAATCAAAAGAAAGGAAAATATCAAGCTTTAAGAGAGGAAGAAGAGCCGTGTGGTTCATCAAAGAAATCGGGTCTGATTTATCGATTTGCGTAATTTAAACTGACTGATCGATAAAGTTGTAAATATCTTAGATATTATTATTAGTTTAATCATTTTAATTAAAAGATCCCATATGAGTGGAAAAAGATGACATGGGGAGTGTGACTCATGCCCAAGTCGGGTTTCGGGTTTGTTTCGGGATTTAAAATGACTCGGGAATAGTTAAATGACGTTCGGGATTAAACCGTAAAAGTTATTCTTTAATCCCGAATAAATTCAAAATAATTATATTAAATTATCATAAATTCAAATAAATCTTAATAAAAATAAATTAAATTTATTATTTTTTTCAAATATAATTTCGGTCTTTAAAATTACGAGGCGAGTCGGGAAAAGTCAACGAAAGTCAAAGTTGACTTAAAAGTCAAGAAAAGTCAATGATGACTTAAAAGTCAAGAAAAGTTAAATGACGACTTAAAAGTCAAGAAAAGTCAATGTCGACTTAAAAAGTCAAGAAAAGTCAAAGACGACTTAAAAGTCAAGAAAAGTCAAAGATGACTTAAAAACGGGATTCTCATGCAATCTCCCAGAAATTCCAAATACGAACTCGGAATTTCAAAATACGACTCGAAACAATAAATTCTATTTTAAAAACTTAACCTTGCTGAAAAGTATCCTTAAGAAATTTTACTAGAAAAATTGGGTACTTTTCGGGTTGTTACATAGCTCCTCCCACAACTACATAGCTACTCCGTATACATACATAGCTCCTCCTACAAAACCCTATTCACACCTCATATGTGTATTGCCTCCCTCACATCTCACTTTCGTCGCGCGTCACTTAATCAAAATCTCGCCCGATCTACCATTCGACCTCTATGTCACTCAACTTCCATAGCCCGTTCTTTTCATCCCATGCATGAAAAGAAGATAATATAAGTATTTATCATTATTTTCTGTTTTAATGCACTTGAAATTATTTTCGAAACCATTTTTAAAATTATGGGGCATTTTTTATGCCATTTTTTTTCCCGATTTTGGTATTTTTTTTCTCTGTTTTTTTTGTTTGTTTTACTTTTCTTCGATTTATACACATTTATTTAATTTTCTTCGATTTACACATTTATTTAATTTAATCGTGTTGAACCCTTATTTAAATATTTATTCTTATAAGATATTTAAGTTTGTAGATCTATTGAATTTTTAATTGTGTTGAAACATAATGTATTTCTTTATTCTTAAAAGATAATGAATAGTACTCGTATTTTTTTTATGTCGTCCTTGAATCTTCTTTGAAACAAACACATTTCCTCCCTTTTCATTTTTCTGTTTTATTTATTTTAAGATCATCTCACTTTTTATTTTTCTATATTAATTACAGTTGTCTTGTAACTATCTTCCTTCTATTAAAGTAAGAACATTTAAAGCATTTTGGTGAAACCACCTCATCATGTACACAAGGGCCCACTAACTTTCCAACATCATTTAATTAAAATACAACATCTAAATTATAAGTAATATTTATAAAATGCTTTATGACTTTAATTTTTTATTTCCAGTTTTACAAATAATTCAAGTGAAAATTTAACACATTTTTTTAGAATTATTGATTTTGTACCAAGTTTAAATTAAAAAGTCATTTCTTATATATATTTTTTCCGCTTTTACACATATTAGTAAGAAAATATTCATGTAACTAAAAACACTCCCCCTTTAATTGAAGGATGATCTAATAGTAAATTGGTGTTGATTAATTAGTCATGTTAGTTTCATTGGAAAATAATACTCATAATAGTATAAATATACTTATAAAACTAATACAAAAATAAGTTATATTATCAATTTATGAATTTATAAATAAAACTATTGTTATGTAAAAATAAATTATAAATAAAAAAACACTCAACAAAATAAATTACAGTTTAACAAAGTGAATTCTAATTTGTGAAAAACTATCAATTTATTTAATATGTAAAATTTCATGAGCTATTGTTATGTAAAAATTTCCCGAGTTACATGGGTTATTGTTACGTAAAATTTCAAACGGGTTAGTTTATAATATTGGTCATGTCGTAAATAAGCGGGTGACTCGCGCCTGAACATGCTCAGATAGCATGCCAAAATTGGTGTATGCCGCTCTTTTCACCTTTTTACAATTGAAAAAGATAATTTGTCTAAAAAATAAATCGAGTTTGCTATTATCGCTTTAATCATATCACTAAGTGCATCACTTCTAATGTAGTAGTTATAAACATCAAGGTTTTTTATATAATTTTTTAATTCATAATATGATTTATTAGTACGTTTGAATTGATTTGTTTTATACTTATTTCATGTTTGATACAAGAACGTTAATATGTCGGGTTTAATATTTTATATGATGCCTTCTATATATGCGCATGTATGTGAATTTCAAAAGTAGACATTACAATTCATTTTGTTAAATACGGAGTATTTGATAACAATGTTTGAAAAACAAACTCGTGCAATTTGCACGGGTGTAAAACTAGTTACTCATAATAGTTAAAACCTTTTTCTTTCACTATTATATCATTTATATGTCCATTTATAATTTTAATTTGATTATTAAATTATTTTTTTTTGATAACGAATTTTATTATTAAAGTTGATGTAATTTAATAATAGACTGTTCATAAAGAGCCTTCATGAGAAGATGTTAAACATTAAATTAAACTGTAGAATGGAACGTGGTTCCTTAAATTTAGCTAAAAGAAAGGCAACTTTTTGATTTATTGACTTTCAACCAGAGTGACAACTCAGCGTGATTGTTGTTTTCATAAATTATGATATATACAGGCCCACCCACGTTCACTTATCAACATTTACACAAATTCTCATTTGAATTCTCATTTGTGACGGCACTATCCGTCGCAAGCCTTGCGACGGATACCAATTTACCTCACAAAGTACCCACTTTTTCTCTCTCTGCAATACTATTCATGTGGTCCCCTTTCTCCACTAACCCATTATGTTACCATTTTAACCCACAAAATATCCGTCACAAATGTTGACCCGTCGCAAGGGAGACCAATTGCAACATTTATATGGCAGAATCAATTTCACAAATTTGTCTGATAATACTTGATATAATTTGCTCATTTATATAATTATACAGTAATTAATTACAATATAAATAAACCAACTGTTCAAAAATTCAATCTACAAAGTATAGATTGACGAAAAATATTATTTAAAGATACTAGAAAAAATAAAAGGGAGAAAAATATTAGTAGTATTTAGTTTTAAAAAGTAAATATATTATTGAAATCCAAATACTTTGATTTTTTTATTACGGTCAAAATACTTTATTAAAGATAGGAATAAATATTTGGTAAAAAAAATGCAGAAACTTGGTTAATTATAAATTAGCGAGACAACAATTATGAGAAATAATTAAATTAAAATAACAATTTTATAAATATCGAAAAATCTATTTAAAAAAACACATTAATAAAAATAGCCTGAATATAAAAAATGCAAATAGAAAGGTGAAAAACAGTAGGTCTCCCTTGTGACGGGTCGAACCTTGCGACGGGTTTTTCCTCTAACAAAATGGGTAGAGGGAACATGTGGGGCACCCCCATGTGCTTCCCCTTTTCCCTTAAATGGGTCATTTGTGAGGGGAAGTGGTACCCGTCACAAGCTTGTGACGGATACTAAGCTTGTGACGGATACTGCCCGTCACAAACAAGAATTTGTGGGTGAAAAAATGCTTTAAAAAATAAAAGTAATTAAAAATAAGAATATAAGCAAGAAGAAAAAAAATTGTGACTTCAATACTAATGAAAGCGTTATATACAAAGGAGTTGATACTACATGTAAACCATAAATATTTAATACCAAAAATAATAATATGGAAAACAAGAATTTATTTTATAACTGAAAGATTGAGGATTACAACTTCCGTCACTCTCTTGATTCCATCCTAATGGCTAGGGTTTTGATAGTTCTACGAGGGTCTTATCGACTTAATCTCGTAGGGAGATAACGGGGTCTTTTTGTGACTTATTCCATCCTACCTACAATTTGGTAGTAGGAGGATGATGCCTTTTGACTTGTTCCATCTGCTCTCCTTTAAACCATAGACATGAGATATGTATTTATAGTTAGCTAGCTTAGAGGGCAAGACAATATATAATAATATTCTATAGTATCTTAAGATATTATCACAATTTTTTTGATAATTATCTCTTAAATACTAAATATACTATATAATAAATAGATACCAAAATATAAAATTTTGGTGTCTACAAATGCCCCCTCGAGACTGGTTGTAGAAACTTTGATGTTGGCTGCAACTTTGTCTCGAACCTTTTCTACTAAATTTGATCCTTGAGAATGAAGATGAAGAGCGAAATTCGTCCCACCGAGCGTGCCAATTTGTAAACCATAAATATTTATAACAGAAATAATAATATGGAAAACAAGAATTTATTTTATAACTGAAAGATTGAGGATTACAACTTCCGTCACTCTCTTGATTCCATCCTAATGGCTAGGGTTTTGATAGTTCTACGAGGGTCTTATCGACTTAATCTCGTAGGGAGATAATGGGGTCTTTTTGTGACTTATTTCATCCTACCTACAATTTGGTAGTAGGAGGATGATGCCTTTTGACTTGTTCCATCCGCTCTCCTTTAAACCATAGACATGAGATATGTATTTATAGTTAGCTAGCTTAGAGGGCAAGACAATATATAATAATATTCTATAGTATCTTAAGATATTATCACAATTTTTTTGATAATTATCTCTTAAATACTAAATATACTATATAATAAATAGATACCAAAATATAAAATTTTGGTGTCTACACTACATTGTAATAATTAAACAATGAAAATATTATATGTAAAAAGGGAAGAGAAAAAGTAATGATTAAAGAGTGAAAATATACTTAAACACGAAAATTTTGAAATAAATATGATTATTTTTAATATTACCTTCTAAAAATTGAGGTAGACCGAAATATTATGAGACAGTAGATCTATTTCGATTCAAAACGTCGAAAATACATGATTATTCGGACTGATTGCATTAGAGTTAGATATTATAGACGAAAATGGAAAAAAAAAAGTGAGACTTATGGGGTGATTAGAAGAGTATGAGAGCAGATTTGTTGTTCCGATATGTAACTTGAAAGGGAGTCTGAGAGAGGAAGGTGGATAGTGGGCTAGGGTTAAGTTATCTAAATAGTCACAAAGATGAAAATATGCTATAGGTATGGCCGTATGGGCAAAGATTCGGTTTATGTTGGGTTTACTAATTGGGTTGTTGTTTTGTTTGGGTCTATTATTGTTTAGTGAGGTTATTTTTCTGGGATAGGGTACATTAAATTTAGATAGAATGATTTAGTTTATTTGAGATACCGAATTGTTGAAAGATCATCGACAAATTAGCTTAAGTCGTTGATACTCTTTAACTTTACCCAAACTTTTATAAATTATTTATCTTTCATTGTTTTAACAAAATAGATTTACTGTCTCATTGTACCGATCTTAAAATCAACAATAATTATGTTTAAGACGAAAATACTCATCTTAATTATGAATATGTGCTCATTATACATTTCCTTTAATTAAAATAACCACACAAATAACATTTTGTAACAAATTAGGGATGTAGGGAGTATGTTAATTTGTTTTAACAAAATAAATTTGTTGTGCAAATTACAAATTCACATTTAAGACGTGTATACCCGTTTTAAGCTTAAGATGGGTTAAATATAGACGGGTCAAATATACTCACGTGGGTTGAATAAAACAAAAACAAAATGTACAAGGAAAAAAATATTTGTCTCAAAATCTATGTGATGTGATATTTGACCCGTCTTAAATATAAAACGGATATACCCGCCTTAAGCAAAACTAGCGGTGTGCAAATAAAGTAACAGGCCCGACTCCCTTAGTAGTATGGGCCGTATTTAGTTCAGTTGTAACCTAGTTATTAGGTTAAGTTGTACTACTATATAAACGAGTTTAACGTAATAAGAAAAGGAAGTTGTTCGGCTAATAAAGTATTGTATTCTTATCATGGTATCAGACGATATAACAAAATAAAGATCGTAAACCTTAGCTCGTTTTCAGCCATGGCCGGCGACGACAAAGAACAGCCGGCACCTCCGTCTTGTATTGATTCATCATCCCCGTATTTTATTAGCCAAAGTGATCAGCCTGGTGACCATATTACAACCGTTCGTTTAAAGCTCGATAACTTCGATACCTGGTCTCATGCTATCCGTACAGCCCTCAAAGCTCGTCGCAAATTTGGATTCGTCAATGGTACGTACACCTCTCCTCAGCCGCCGTGCACGGTGGAAGACTGGAAGGACATTCAGTCCATGCTCGTTGCCTGGATTACCAACACCATCGATCCCGAGGTAAAATCGCTTCTTCCTAATTACGATGACGCCACACGTTTATGGGACGATCTCCATGAACGGTTTAGCGTCATCGATGGCCCTAAAATTCAACAACTCGAGGCCACCCTATATGAATGCCGTCAAACCGAGTCCATGTCTGTTGCGGTCTATTATGGAAAGTTATGCCAAGTGTGGGAAGAAATTGATAAGTATGAACCCATTATTTCGTGTCAATGCACCAAGGGTGAGTGTCATGTTGGCAAGCAGCACACCGATCGTCGCGAATCGAAACGAGTGCATCGTTTCCTGCTTGGTCTTTTGCCTCATGTTTATGGGCCCCTTCGGTCTGTCCTACTGTCGCACACACCGTTGCCTACCCTCCACCGTGCGTTCCACTTGATTTCGCAGGAAGAACAAGTCCGCGGCATCGATCGTGTTTCCTCTGACCGCCCTGCTCTTGAGACCTCTGCTTTCTCTGTTCGGTCCTCCCGTAATGTTCCTTTGTCACAACTCCCTTGGTCTGATCGTCAGAAATCAGTTTGCACTCACTGTAATCGTAAGGGTCATGACCGTAGTATGTGTTTCGACTTAATGGATGAATTACCCGACTGGTGATACGAATTGAGGGGTCTTCCTAAACCTGGTAAGGGGACTGCTAGCCGCGGCTCTTCAGGTCGTGGTGGCTATTCTCGTGGTGGTCGCGGAGGAGGGAGAACATGTGGTGCTCGTGGTGAAGCCACCAAAGCCGAGACTCGTGGGGAGGCAGCCAGCACTGATAGTGCCACTGTACATGCTGCCAACGTTGACAGCAAGGGCACCTCCGGTGTGACGGTCTACGGTACGCCTCATCATACTTTTACGGGTAAGTGGCTCATCGATACGGGCTGTTCTCACCACGTCACGGGAAACTTTGCTATATTATGTAATGTTCGACGGGATGTTGGCCGCGACGTGGGTCTACTTGACGGGACTAAAATTCGAGCAAACCTTGTGGGCCGTGTTGTTCTTACCTCCACATTAACTCTTAATTCCGTCTTATATGTTCCCTCTTTGCAATGCAATTTGATTTCCGTCTCACAACTCAGTGATACTATTAATTGCGAACTCCTTACTAATGCTGTCTTATGTAGTCTTCAGGACCGTCATACGAGAGCGGTGATTGGCATGGGTGACAGAGTAGATGGCTTGTACTACCTTCGTCAAGAACCACAACATATCGCTAGAGCCGTCTCAGTGGGAGCCACCCTATCGTTATGGCACAATCGCTTGGGTCATCCGTCTGAGAAAATTGTCAAATTACTTCCATTTTTTCATAGTAGTAAAGACACTTTGACTAAACCGTGTGAGGTTTGTCATCGTGCTAAACATGTTCGCAATTCGTTTCCTTTGAGTGATAATAAAAGTGTGTGTGCTTTTGAACTAGTTCACTGTGATCTCTGGGGACCGTATGATTTGTCCTCGTCTTGTGGGGCTCGTTATTTTCTTACTCTCGTTGATGATTTTTCTCGTGGTGTATGGATTTTCTTACTAGCCACGAAAACAGAGGTTCACTCCAAATTCATGGAATTTGTTGCTATGATTAAACGACAATTTTCCGCTGATATCAAAATTGTGTGTAGTGATAATGGTACCGAGTTTAACTGTCTCAAATCGTACTTTTCTGAACAAGGAATTTTATTCCAAACGTCATGTGTCGGGACACCTCAACAAAACGGTCGTGTGCAACGAAAACATCAACATATCCTTAACGTGGCTCGGGCTCTTCGTTTCCACGCTGGCCTACCTATCAAGTTCTGGGGTGAATGTGCACTAGCTGCTGCACATTTAATCAATCGGACTCCGTCAGTTATTCTTGGTGGCATTACTCCTTATGAGGTACTCTTTCGCACTCCGCCGCCTTTTGACCGTATTAAAGTATTTGGGTGCCTCTGTTTTGCTCATGATCAACGGGGAAAGTCGGATAAATTTGCTAGTTGCAGTCGAAAGTGCATCTTTGTTGGGTACCCCTCCAGGAAAAAGGGGTGGTACTTATATGATCTCGACACAAATGATTTTTTTGTCTCCCGTGATGTTTCATTTTATGAAGACAATTTCCCCTTCGTGGGTACCCCTGCTCTTCCTACGCCTTCACCTATGTTTGATGAGGCCGACGATGTGGACTGGGAGCCTCCAGCCGCCCCTGTTCCCGTGCCAACGTCTGACACGACCGTTGGGTCCGTTCCTCCACTGGACACCAGGGCTGAGGCTGAGCCACTCACCACCACGGAGGACAGCAGCGCTGCACGGATACGGCCACTGTCATGGGTCGCGGTCATCGTAAGAAATTCGTGTCTACTAATTTACGCGATTATGTTGTGGGCAAGACTATTGGTAGTACTAGCTCATCTACCGCTTCTCCTGTCACCATAACCACTCCCCTCTCAGGTATGTCGTATCCTCTTATTAACTATGTACAAAGTAATCGGTTTTCTGCTTCGTATCGTACATATTTGGCAGCCTTAATGACACACAAAGAGCCTCGCTCTTTCAATGAGGCCGTGAAAGACGAAGTATGGCGGTCAGCTATGGACTCCGAAATGAATGCTCTCCTTACTAATGGTACTTGGATTTTGGAGCCACTACCGCCAGGTAAGAAAGCCCTTGGTAGTAAATGGTTGTATAAAATCAAGTACAAGTCCGATTCCACAATTGAACGGTATAAGGCTCGTTTGGTCGTCTTTGGCAATCACCAGACAGAAGGCATTGACTATGATGAGACATTCGCTCCTGTAGCGAAAATGAGCACGGTTCGCACTTTTCTTGCCGTGGCATCTAATAAAAAATGGGTCCTCCATCAGATGGATGTGCACAATGCTTTTCTTCATGGCGATCTGGAAGAAGAAGTTTACATGAAGTTACCTCCCGGCTTCATCCCTGACGTTCCTGGTATGGTCTGTCGTCTGAAAAAATCCATGTACGGCCTTAAACAAGCGCCGCGTTGTTGGTTTGCCAAGTTAGGCATTGCCTTACAAGAATTCGGATTTACGCAGAGCCTCTATGATTATTCCCTATTTACGTATGTTAAAGGGAACGTCCGCCTCAATGTCCTCATTTATGTCGACGATTTAATTGTTTCAGGTAATGATGCGAAAGCGGTTGATCGTTTCAAGCAATACCTTCATAAATGTTTTAAAATGAAGGATTTGGGTGACCTTCGGTATTTCTTGGGCATTGAAGTAGCCCGGAACCCAGACGAAATTTTTCTATGCCAACGGAAATACGCTCTTGATGTCGTGTCCGAAGTGGGTTGCTTAGGGAGTAAGCCGTCTACCACTCCAATTGAGCAACATCATCAGCTCGGGCGCTCCACCAGCTCTATCTTGGAAAACCCCGAGCCTTACCGTCGCCTAGTTGGCCGGTTAGTTTACCTTGCTGTTACTCGTCCCGATCTCACGTATGTTGTACATGTGTTGTCTCAGTTTATGCAGACTCCTCGCCAAGACCACTGGGATGCTGCAATGCGTTGTGTGCGTTACGTAAAGGGTACCCCGGGCCAGGGTCTCCTTTTACGTACAAATACTGACCTTCAGCTTGCTGGGTGGTGTGACTCTGACTGGGCCGCGTGTCCCACTACCTTTAGATCGCTTACAGGTTGGTTTGTATTCTTGGGCTCGTCTCCTGTCTCTTGGAAAACTAAGAAACAACCAACTGTCTCTCGTTCTTCGGCCGAGGCTGAGTATCGTGCTCTGGCTGCTGTCACGTGTGAAATTAAATGGCTTACTGGCTTGCTTCGTGATCTGGGCGTTACACATTCCGCTGCCGTACCTGTGTCTTGTGACATTCAGTCCGCCCTTCATATTGCAAGGAATCCTGTTTTTCATGAGCGCACCAAGCACATTGAAATTGATTGTCACTGTGTGCGTGATGCGATCAAAGCTGGTCTTATTGCTCCGTCGTACGTCTCCACCCGTTTCCAACTGGCTGATGTTCTCACCAAAGCCTTGGGTAACACACAATTTGAGCTCTTGGTTGGCAAGCTGGGCATTTACAATCCGTATGCTCCGGCTTGAGGGGGGGTAACAGGCCCGACGCCCTTAGTAGTATGGGCCGTATTTAGTTCAGTTGTAACCTAGTTATTAGGTTAAGTTGTACTACTATATAAACGAGTTTAACGTAATAAGAAAAGGAAGTTGTTTGGCTAATACAGTATTGTATTCTTATCATAAAGAGTTGTACATAGAGATACAATTTGTGAAAAATTTGGAATGAATGATACGGGTAGCACCAGAAGGGACTAGACAAGTAAGCACGGGTGAGTTATGCTTTTAGCCTAATAATTAGGCTTATCAACAAACGAGTAATAAGCTCAAGGGTTACGAGTTTGTTATTATAATCCTTAAACGAGCACGGGTTAAACGTGCCCGTTCAAAATAATACTTTTTTGTTTAAACGGGTACGGGTAAGCCTAAATGTAAAACGAGTTTAATAGTTTGTAAGAGCCTAGAACTATGTAGATCCATACAATTTCACTAATTTTGTGTTGATTCTCTTCCAAATAATTATGTTTCATTTTATAAAGTTGGGGTTTTGTAAGCCGCCAAGTAATAAAACAAAGTATAGACTCAAATTTAGCAAATAAGATGACATATTTACGCTAATTGCAAATGAAATTTATAACTCAACATAATTGCAAACGAAAGTTATAGTTCGGATTTTAAATCTTAAATATCAGTTATAACTCAACTTAATTGATCAATAAAATATAATAGTATTTACATTTCTCATGTAATAACAAATTCTAGAATAGGGTACCCGTGCAAATTTGCAATATTTGTTAATCGTTCTGGCAATATTTGTTTAATAGTATTCTTTTTATGCTCGTTTTAATAGTCATTGGTTTATAGCTAGTTGATTAATTTGGCGCGGCGTTAGATTAATTAAACGAGTAGCAACTAAATTATTTTTGGACTGCAATGATGTCACTAGAGTAAACTAGGAGTATAATGAGATGTGTTAGTTTCTTGAGTATTGACAACACTTCGGTCATTAATACGGTTAACGAGGTCTTTTTAATTCGTAATACGGCTAGTCAGCATTACTGCTTAGTTTAACCTTCAGTATTACTACTAGTTTGGTTGTAATATACTACCTCCATTCAACTCCACATGGTAGGTTTCTATTTTTGACACTATTCACAAGTCGGAAGAATCTTTCAATTTCCGGCTAATGCATAAGAGAAAATATATTCATGTGGGATCTTGTTTGATTCGTCTTTAAGAGTATATTAAAAATATCTAACTTGTATAATTTTTGCAAATACGTAGCGAACTATATTTACGATACAAAACGCGCGTTGGCAAACGTGAAAAAAGACAAGTGTAGTGTGGAGTTGAATGGAGGGAGTAATAACTTACGACTTACAAGTAGACCTGGTAAAACTGACCCGACCCGATAAGGCTGACCCAAGACCCGAAAGCGACCCGGAATTACCTGACCCGAGGATGACCCGAAACCCGAATTGACCCGACCCGACCCAGACCCGACCCGAAACATCACTAACCCGAAAGAGACCCGACCCAAAATAACCCGACCCGAAACCACCGACCTACAGACAAACCAATTTGAAATGATCCTTAATTACCCAATTTATTGTGATTAGGGGTGATAATGGGACGAGACGGCCCACGTGTAGCTCAAACTCGGCTTGGTCCAAGTCGGCTCGTGCGAGTTTGGCTCGACGCGGGCTTGACTCGAAAACTAACTTGATCATTTTGACCTTAAAATGGCCTAAATAAATCGGATGTGAATCTAAAATGTCCCGACCCAAAACAACCCATACCCAAAATGGCCCAAACCCGAAACTGACCCAAACCCGAAAGTGACCCGACCCGACTCGAAAGATTGAGCAAACCCGAGATGACCCGACCCAAACTGACCCGGCCCAAACCCGACCCGTTTGACCCATTTGCCAGGTCTACTTACAAGTGTGTGGTAACAACGCCATGATATGTAGTTCTTACAGAAATAGAGTTCAGCTTGCATATTGTGACTTGAATTGTTGTTAAAAAGTTCTCATTCTCATGTTTGACAGTAACCTAACAGTTATTGGGCAAAATAATCTCACAGATGGTACAATTTGATAATTTGGTAATTTAGGACAGTGAGTAGATGGATGAACGATGAGTGAGGAGCGTTTTTTTTATAGACAACTTAGTAGTGTGGCCAGCTCCTTGCTTTCTGTTTTACGTTTTCTTGATCCTTAGTATAATTCATTATCATGAGTCTAAGTGTGGGGTGGAGCATTTCATGTTTTTAAGCTACACTTTCGGGTAGTTAGCTAGCCACACTCGTGATATTGTTCGGGGAATAAGAGTTGATGTTATTGGATGAAAAATAACATTAGAATATCGATTTGTTGGACATATTTGAGCAGACAGGTAAGGAGTTTAATTACTTTCGAGGAGCTGTTGAAGTTTTGGGTTGTACGTACACTTCTACTTGCATTTGATAGCAAAATAAGGAGTATTGTGTGAAAGTTGTTAATGTTGATGGCTAATGAGATATCATTGGTTGTGCAAGCTTGAGACATTGGTCTAGTACGATCTTTGAGCTAGTGGGAGAGGGAGGAATGATTTCTGACGATACGTACTTGGTCTACGTCGAGCCACAACATAAACTAAGTTGTCTGCTAGTGACACATTAGAATATCGATTTGTTAGACAATTGGATACTTGAGTCTGAAGTACTCGTGTTCGTATGCTGAGTTGTCTGTTAGTGAAACATTTATGCTGGAGTTTGGTGGATGTGGATAGACATGGGGAAAAGGGCGGGTCAGCCCGGCCCGGCCATCTGGCTATTATGACCCGGCCCGGCCCGGCCCGTTGCCAGACCCGTTCCAGCCCGCCCCTCCCCCCTGGCCGGGCCCGGGTCCATGATTATTAGCCCGGCCCGCTCCCCAGCCCGCCCTCCTGGCCGGCCCGGCCCGGCTCGTCCTTGGCCCGCCCCACCCAAATATAGCTGTTGGAGTTGAGTCCCAACGGCTATATGCCATTTTTCTTATTTTTTTAATTTTTTTTTTGTTTTTTCCCTACTTAATTTCCTATAAATACCCCCTAATTCTAACACTAATCCTCACACTTTCTCACTTCTCTATCTATTCTATTCTACATTTTTACATATATCAATTGTCAAGTTTTTATAATAGTTACAATATAATTTTAATACTTACTATTATATAAAAATATAAAAATTATAATTATATAAAAAATGGAAGAGGGAAGAGATTATACTCCGGAAGAATTTGAAGCCATGTTTGCGTCTCAAGATGGTAATAAATTTTTTTTTCAATTAGTGTTATTATTATATTTCAATTTCGATTTTTAATTAGTGTTATTATTTATTTTACTACAATTTTTTTTTGATTCACAATTTCACATATCTAATTATATTATTTTAATTTATTGTAGGTTCTAACCGTAATGAAGAAGTTGAACAAGGAGAAGAAGAAGAAGAAGCGGGTGGAAGTAAACCATCAGGAAAAGTGTCCTATGTATGGAAATATTACGAGAAAGTGCCCGTCCCAAATAAACCAAGGCATTTTCGTAGTGTATGCACGGTTTGCCGTGACATAAAAAAGATTATGAAATCTTATGCTTGGTCCATTGGAACCGGGTTTGGAAGTATGAGTCGGCACTTGAGGAACGACCATGGTATCACCGCAAGTGGTGTTGGTAGCCAAACTCAAACTCAACTAAGCGGTTTCATGAGTGAACAAGCCGGCGGAGGTAAGCCTTTCTTTTATTCCCAAAAAATATGATTGATCATATGGCCACTTTTGTTAATCTTGAAGAGTTGCCTTTTACTTATGGTGAAAGTGTAAATTTGGAAAATTTTAATAGGCTTGCTTTACAACCGTCTTATTCTCATGTTAACCGTCACACTTTGAAAGATCGTACTATGGCACAATATAAAGAACACAAAAAAGAATTGATTGCATATTTTGCTAATTTTGATGGTAGAGTAGCATTAACTAGTGACACATGGACTTCAAAACAAAATAATCCATTTATGTGTGTTACCGTCCATGGGATTGATAATGATTTTTTTCTACAAAAACGTATTATTGCTTTTGATATCATGGAAGAAAAACACACCGGTTATAACATTTATTTGCGTCTTAAGAAAACGTTAGATAAATTTAATTTGACTAAAAAGCTTTTCTCCATCTCTTTTGACAATGCATCGGCTAATACTAAATGTATTGATTATGTTCTTCAAATGGATGATTTATTGCTAAATGGTGATCTTGTGCATGTTAGGTGTTGTGCCCATATTATTAATTTGTCGGCTCAAGAAGGACTTGCTTTTTTAGCACCACTTTTAGTACCCATTAAAACTTGTATTAATTGGACTAGAAATGCTAGATCGATGAAAACACAATGGAAAACATTATGTGATAAACATGGGTTACGAAATAAACAATGGGGTACCGATTGTGCCACTAGGTGGAACTCGACATATAAATTGATTAAACAAGATTTAAGGTATAAAAATGTTTTAACTGAGTTTTATAATAGTCACCAACGTGATGAAGATGCAATGATTGATAATAGTATGTGGACAATTGCCGCTAATGTTTGTAACTTATTAAAACCGTATTACAATGCCACCAACGTTTTTTCTCTTGTGTACGAGCCTAATGTGCATTTTTATACTTGAATGTTTAAAAATTGTTATTGCTTTTAAAACTGCTGAAAATGTTGAACCATGTTTAATACCAATTGTTGATGATATGAAAACAAAATGGGTAAAATATTTTACTTCTTTTCCATATATATATGGCGTAGCTTCCTTATTAGATCCATGTGTTAAACAAATAGGTTTAACTAATAGTTTACTCTTTTATTATGAAATGCTTAATATTATCGACTTTGATGTTGAAATATATGTCCAAAAATGTATTGATGTTTTACGTGAATTATGTAAGATTTATGCTAAGGATAAGGGGGAGTCTTCTTCTAGTAGTTCCGTAACTACAAAAAGCGCTCGTTTCGACGACCAACTTCCTTCTATTTTATTTCGGAGAACCCAATCCTCATCGTCCTCCACTTCTACTCTCGCTACAAAAGAACTTGACGATTATTTAACGCATGGGGTTGATACTAATGATACGGATTTCAACATCCTTCTTTGGTGGAAAGCCCGTTCCATCCAATTCCCCTTACTATCAAAAATAGCTAGAGATGTGCTTGTTGTTCCCGCTTCTACGGTTGCGTCGGAATCCGCTTTTAGTGCAGGTGGAAGAGGTCTAGATGATAAAAGATCTCGTTTGGCTCCCCCAACCGTAAAGATGTGTGTGTGCAAAAGAGATTGGGATCTAGCCAAGATAAGACGTCAAGGGGCAAAGGAGTTCGACCCATTAGAAGCCGACGAGATAGTGGCTACCGATGCATCATCCGGGAACTAAAGATACACCTCCAATCCATAAAAAGGTAAGTCGGGTAAGTAAAGAACTACGTCGGCTTTGATTCTTTCGAGATACGTAAGCACCTTAATAATTATAATTTTTTTACTTAATATCAAATTAAATTAATTTGGTATTATTTGAAAGAGTTATATTCATTTTGATCAAGCCCTTTTTAAAAAAAAATTAAAAACCCATTATGTCTTTTATATTTTGTCTCTTACATTGTGTTCTTTATAGTATGTATTTTATAGTTGTCTCTCCACGTCATGTAATATTTCAATTCGTAGTCATTTAATATGTAAGTCGTTTCTATTATGAAGGAAATGAGGAATGTATGCCATTTTAATTATGTAAGATTGTAAGTTACTAATTATTTAATTATCGTCTTATGTAAGTCATGAGTATGTAAGGCGATTCTATTATGGAGGAATGTAAACCATTTTAATTATGTAAGCTACCAATTATCGTATTATTTTTTTTCTTTTCTCCACATTTAAGTTCAAAAAAAAAAAAAATCGAACTACTTTACTGGCCCGGCCCGGCCTTGAATAAACCCGCCCACCCCAACCCCACGGGCCAGGCCCGGTGTAAACACTCAAGAGCCGGCCCGGCCCGGGCTCAGCCCGACCCCCACAACGGGGCCATGGCCCGGGTCAGAACAGGGTTGTGTCCAGGTGAACCCGGACCGCCACGGGTCGCTGGCCCGGCCTCGAACCCGGCCCGTTGGGTGGTGGGCGACCAGGACTAGCCATGTGTGGGAACATGGCCATTTAAGCTTAGCTCCTAGTCCCAAAAATTTCATCTTATGTTTGCTTAATTAAAATTAAAATTGTGAGAATGAGAAAAGGAAAGAGTTATAATGCTTAACTAGTTTTAACCCCGTGCAAAATTGCACGGGATGTTTTTATGAAAAATAGTTAAGATATTATTAACGAAACATATAGATATAATTGAGTGGAATTCATGGAATTAGCCAAATATATTTTACAAACAATAATTCTTGTGTAAGACGCTTTTACACTAAATTAGTGTAAAACGACCTTACAATTTTACTTATTGAAAGACTAATTATAAACTGATAGAAAAATTGTACAAAAAATAATAAAAGATGTACGTATACTATAAAATTGGATACTAATTAAAAATGGTTACAATAATTAAAAATGGTTACAATATATGTTAAAATATTTATAACTGATATGAAAACATGTGTCACACAATAGAGACATTGTGAGTCACAAATATTAGAAATGGTACGAAAATTATATCATGTGGTATGACAAAATGGTGTCTCAATAACTTAGTGAGATACCGTCTATTCAAAGTTTATTTGTATACTACCCAAGTTTTGAAAAGGGGATATTTGTCTTTAATTGATTTTCAAACAGTAATTCAGTGTAAAATGATTTTACACAAAACCAACCCTTTTTCAAGTAGCCTAACAATCTAAAACCTTTATTTTTCTAAGACTAAATTATAAGCTCCTACCAAGTTGTACTCCATATAATTTCACGACCACTAAACAAATTCATGTATTAATGACGATAATTCAAACAAATCCAAAAAACATTTTTTAAAAAAAAAATGATTTTCTCTTAGACGTAGATCTCCCGCATCTTGGCCAATGTTCAGGCATGAAATATTTACGTCCCCAAGTCTGGTATAGTGGTATTAGAAAATTTTCCATGTCTGGTTCAAGTTTTTGTGTTTTATTTAGTAAATTTTAATATAGATGTTTGAATTATCCTCGTTGATAGATTAATTTGTTAAAAATTCAATTTTTTTGTTATTAATTTGTAATCTCTTCAATTTTTTTTTTGTTAAATCTCTTGTGACTTTCATTAAAAATAGTAAAAAAAAATTGAGAAAAAAAGTATTCCCGTCGTTTCAATTATTTGTGTATATTATATTACAATATTTAAGATAATGTTTTAAAAAATGACTTAGGCGAAGGGAATACGATTTATAAAGTCAAGGGTAAAGTTTAGAAAGTGGGAAAAATGTCAACGACGCTTAATTTTTTTGTTGGCGTTTTATAAAAAGTCTCCAAATATTTTCAAGTTCAGGTTTATTTGACCATGTCTTTAATTACTCCAAATGAGTTATATAAGACAAATGAAATTTATGAAGAGGCCAAAATAAAAAATATAGCCAAAATAAATAGTAAAATAAACAAAGATACACATGAAAAGACACTCTAAAGTCTAAATTATAAAGGAAAGTAATGGAGAAAAAAAAGCGGGGTCCACCACTACTTTTATACCCCATGTATGTATTGAAGAAATAAAAAAAATTTGGTGATGACGTGGGTTAATGTGGGGTCTTTATATGTTTATGGTTTAATATATAGGGGATGAGATTTGTGTATATTTTATTACATTATTTAAGATAAAGTTTTAAAAAATGACTTAGGCGAAGGGAATAAGATTTATAAAGTCAAGGGTAAAGTTGAGAAAGTGGGAAAAATGTCAACGACACTTAATTTTTTTGTTGGCGTTTTATAAAAAGTCTCCAAATATTTTTAAGTTCAGGTTTATTTGACCATGTCTTTAATTACTCCAAATGAGTTATATAAGACAAATGAAATTAATGAAGAGGCCAAAATAAAAAATATAGCCAAAATAAATAGTAAAAAAAATATAGATACACATGAAAAGACACTCTAAAGTCTAAATTATAAAGAAAAGTAATTTGAGATAAAGTTTTAAAAAATGACTTAGGCGAAGGGAATAAGATTTATAAAGTCAAGGGTAAAGTTGAGAAAGTGGGAAAAATGTCAACGACACTTAATTTTTTTGTTGGCGTTTTATAAAAAGTCTCCAAATATTTTTAAGTTCAGGTTTATTTGACCATGTCTTTAATTACTCCAAATGAGTTATATAAGACAAATGAAATTAATGAAGAGGCCAAAATAAAAAATATAGCCAAAATAAATAGTAAAAAAAATATAGATACACATGAAAAGACACTCTAAAGTCTAAATTATAAAGAAAAGTAATTTGAGATAAAGTTTTAAAAAATGACTTAGGCGAAGGGAATAAGATTTATAAAGTCAAGGGTAAAGTTGAGAAAGTGGGAAAAATGTCAACGACACTTAATTTTTTTGTTGGCGTTTTATAAAAAGTCTCCAAATATTTTTAAGTTCAGGTTTATTTGACCATGTCTTTAATTACTCCAAATGAGTTATATAAGACAAATGAAATTTATGAAGAGGCCAAAATAAAAAATATAGCCAAAATAAAT